>NW_026474697.1:0-27153 GCF_026875155.1 Cherax quadricarinatus
AAACGAACCACACACACCCCCCCACACACACACACACACACACATACAAGCACACAAAACAAATGAAATAAACACAGACAAGCCTTTTTTAAGTAAAACGGTCAATTAGCAAGAACTCTTTAAAAATTAAGTGTTTTTAAAATTTTCTCTTAAAACGTTTAAAGTTAAATTTTTTAATTTATTTTAAGTAAAAACTATAATTTTATACCAAAAAAAACCTTGGGAAACTTATCAAACCCTTATCAAACAAGCGGAATTAAATTTGAGATTAATCCAACAAAAATATTTCGATAAGTTTAAAATTTTTAAAAATAAACAAACACAATAAATAATTTTTTCGTAAGGTTCAGAATTTTTTTTTGTAAAATTATTGCAAAAAAACAAATTTTCGCTTCCTAATTCGGCAAGAAGAGCAATCTATTTAAGCCAAAATCACAAGTTTTTTTCCATTCGCACGACTATATACATAGTGTATAACACATAAATATCCAAATTACAAACACAGTGCCTATACCCCCAAGAGGAACGGTCTTTCAACTTGCAAGCTTCATTTTAGCAAAGAGTTTTGGGAGGAACTTCAGAAAACAGTTTTAAAATTGATAATTTTGCTGACTTCTGATAATTACCACTTAAGAACTGATTGATCCCTGTATTCTCAGTCTATATCGGTAACGTGGGAGGCCGGGGCCTCAGGGGGAGAGGAAAGTGAAAAAGTGGAGGGGTTTAAAAGAGGGGAGAGAGAGAAGAAGAGAGAGAGAGAGAGAGAGAGAGAAGAAAGAGAGAGAGAGGAAAAAGGGAAAGGGGGGAAAGGGGGATGGGGGAGAATAACAGGAAAATAAAGGGGAGAGAACAGTAGAGAGAAATGATTTAAGAGGAGGTAAAAGGGAGATGTTTAAAAAGTGAAAAAAAATGAGGGTAGGGGGAGGGGGAAAAGAAGAAAAAAAGTGAGAAAAGGAGTAATTGTGAGACAGGATCAAATTATTTCCACAAAGTCATACTGACGGGAATCAGCCTTTTAATTCCTCTTCGCAACACTGACACAAAAAAGACTGAAAAAATTAAAAAAAACTCCTAATTTCAAACTGAAACCCCGCTACTGTGGGTCAAATTATATAGTTTTATAATTGATCTCAGGCAAGAATTTAAAGACATTTAGCCAATGTTTTCCCCAAAAAATGAGCTTTTTTCAAGTTACCCAAAAGCTCACCTTTGGGGCGAGATGTTGCCTAAAAAAGCCTAGTCCCACTTCTCTTTGTTAACGTTCCTTTTTTATTATTTAAATTTTTAATCATTATTATTATTATTATTATAGTATTATTATTATGTTATGCATTATATTTTTATTTTTTTTGGTTTATTGTTGCATTATATTATTATTTTTATTATTATTATTATTTTATTTTTATATTATTTTTAAAATTATTTAATATATTCACGAGAACTTTAAACCCCTAGGATATAAAAGGCAATCAGTTCGATCCCAAAGGGAAAAAAGGGATTAAAAGCCCCCCCACCAGTGTCAAGGAACCTCCCTTAAGGATTTCCTCTTAAAGATCACTCTGGTGGCACTGCATAAATTCAGTGTAATTTTGACTCTTTATCCCAGGGAAAAGAAGCTAAACCCTTTCCCCCATCAAGCCGGCACTCCCCCCCCTCTAAAGGTTTAGCGCTTTTTTTCATTGGTTTAATAGCGGATTTTTTCTTAAAAAATGTTCTCTTCTGTCCCCCAAGAATAAAAACGAAAAAGACAAGTAAAACATCCTACTGACAACGTTCGCCCACGGGGTGGATCTTTTTCAAACCCAAACGGTCCGAGAGCTGTTGCTTGATAAAGCCCATTGTATGGGCTACAATTTTTTAATAAACGATCACATTAAAAAACACTTGTGCCTTTCCCACCCATCGTGTCAGTATTTTTTATTTTTTTTCCCGTCTTGTTGTTGGTGATGGGTTCTTGGTGCAAGGAATTGGAGCTTCCATTCCTTGAATCAAACCTGATTGCTTTTAAAATCCGTTTCTCGTAGGGTATTTCCCTTTGGATCAAAGTGGAGTCCTGATTATTGTGAAGAAATATACGTACTAGAGACGAAGCTGTAACTGAGACAACGTTTCCCCCATCGTGGAGCTTTACAGAGTTGTGATTTTGAAAACTCTAACACAGGGGTGAAACGTTGTCCCAGTGAAACCTTGTTCTGCCTCATGTGTCTCGGGTATGAAAGTTCTTAACGTTGAAGAGGGTAAGAGACTGTTCCAGTACTTCACAAGGGAGTGAAGTCCTGGTATTCACCGATAAAGTTCAGTGTCTCGTTGAAACACTACATAATTAACGAACCGAGTGCACTTCCCTGTTGAGTACTGGAACAGGGTGACTCTTACCCTCTTCTCCGTTTAAGAACCATGAAAAACAAAGATACACGAGCCCGGACAAGCTTTCGCAGCTAAGATACACAGGCAAGACAAGCTTTTGCAGCTAAGATACACGAGGCAGGACAAGCCTTTCGCAGCTAAGATAAAACGAGGCAGGACAAGCTTTCGCAGCTAAGATACACGAGGCAGGACAAGCTTTCGCAGCTAAGATACACGAGGCAAGACAAGCTTTCGCAGCTAAGATACACGAGGCAAGACAAGCTTTCGCAGCTAAGATACACAAGGCAGGACAAGCTCTCACAGCTAAGATACACGAGGCAGGACAAGCTTTCACAGCTAAGATACACGAGGCAGGACAAGCTCTCACAGCTAAGATACAATAGGCAGGACAAGCTCTCACAGCTAAGATACACGAGGCAGGGCAAGCTCTCACAGCTAAGATACACGAGGCAGACAAGCTCTTACAGCTAAGATACACGAGCAGACAAGCTTTCACAGCTAAGATACACGAGGCAGACAAGCTCTCACAGCTAAGATACAATAGGCAGGACAAGCTCTCACAGCTAAGATACACGAGGCAGGACAAGCTCTCACAGCTAAGATACACAGGCAGGACAAGCTCTTACAGCTAATGATACACGAGGCAGGACAAGCTTTCACAGCTAAGATACACGAGGCAGGACAAGCTCTCACAGCTAAGATACACGAGGCAGGACAAGCTCTCACAGCTAAGATACACGAGGCAGGACAAACTCTCACAGCTAAGATACACGAGGCAGGACAAGCTCTCACAGCTAAGATACACGAGGCAGGACAAGCTCTCACAGCTAAGATACACGAGGCAGGACAAGCTCTCACAGCTAAGATACACGAGGCAGAACAAGCTTTCACAGCTAAGATACACGAGGCAGAACAAGCTTTCACAGCTAAGATACACGAGGCAGGACAAGCTCTCACAGCTAAGAACACGAGGCAGGACAAGCTCTCACAGCTAAGATACACGAGGCAGGACAAGCTTTCACAGCTAAGATACACGAGGCAGGACAAGCTTTCACAGCTAAGATACACGAGGCAGGACAAGCTCTCACAGCTAAGATACACGAGGCAGGACAAGCTCTTACAGCTAAGATACACGAGGCAGGACAAGCTTTTTACAGCTAAGATACACGAGGCAGGACAAGCTCTCACAGCTAAGATGCACGAGGCAGGACAAGCTTCACAGCTAAGATACAACGAGGCAGGACAAGCTTTCACAGCTAAGATACACGAGGCAGGACAAGCTTTCACAGCTAAGATACAAGAGGCAGGACAAGCTCTCACAGCTAAGATACACGAGGCAGGACAAGTTTCTCACAGCTAAGATACACGAGGCAGGACAAGCTCTTACAGCTAAAATACACGAGGCAGGACAAGCTTTCCACAGCTAAGATACACGAGGCAGGACAAGCTCTCACAGCTAAGATACACGAGGCAGGACAAGCTCTCACAGCTAAGATACACGAGGCAGGACAAGCTCTCACAGCTAAGATACACGAGGCAGAACAAGCTTCACAGCTAAGATACACGAGGCAGGACAAGCTCTCACAGCTAAGATACACGAGGCAGGACAAGCTTTCACTGGGACAACGTTGCACTCCGTGTAGAGCTTTAATTATCACGTAAAACGCTCACTTCAAGAGAGCAGATGACTTGGGAAACGTTGATAATGGTACATAATATCGACAAGTTGAGTTAATTTATTGGCTGACTGAAACGTTTCGCCTACACAGACTAATTCAGTCAATTACAGGCGTAGGAGGCGTGGTAGCTAAGATGATGCAATCAGTCCATCAACATACAGAAAAGTCTTTGAGGTGGTCAGTCCCTCACCTTGGAAAAGTTTTCAGCTACATAGTTTAGACTTCATGGATATGGTAAAGACACGATTGTCAACAGCTCACAGAAGAGAGTGGGGTTCGAACCAATGGCAACCAGTCTTAAAAGCAGCACTGGATAGGTTTGAATCCCATTTCATTCAGTGAGAAGGCAAATGTTCACGACACAGAGATACTATTACTATCTTGCTGTTAAATCTGTTTCATTTAATTGATGCCATGATACACTGCACTTAGTAAAATGAAATTAGTGAAAGGTTCAGTAGTGTAACTAGATCAGCTAACAACTGAAAATATAACAAAAGAGTTGTATAACAGTTGCAACAGTCACCTTCACCCACACCAAGATGTGCAGTGACTTCCTATGCAATTGCTAATCATTACTAAGAAAACTAAAACATGTAGTGTTTATAATTTCTGTAATTTAAATAACGCATCTTGTATATTTAGGTATAATCGTTTGAAAAGGTTATTTAAAAATGGCTCATCTAAAGAAAATACAAGCCGTCTACTCACCCGGATTCACTCTGGATATGCTTTCACTCGCTTGCAATAATAAAATTAAACTTAACAAATATCAGGGTTCATGACAGTCATTGATGGTTCTCGGATAACAAAAATAGGAACAATATGATGACTGGAACAAAACACAAATAACCCGTCGTTGTTACCTCGGATAAGCTGCAGATGCTGGTATGCATTATAGTTATTTCTCTGCAGTTTGTATGCTGTTTCAGAGATAATTCTGTGCATGACGCCTATATTTTAAGTACCATGCTTGAAAAAGTTGGAATAGAGACCTTTTTTGTATCTGCAACCCGTGAAGAGAGTTGTGGATAATTCTGTTAATCGTTTCGTCAACCATTGCTGTATTTATCCAATACAGAGAATAATCACTAAAGACATTGGAACGAGGAGAGATGTGTATTTAAAGAGTTCAGTCTCTCAGCCTTAAACACTTCCAAAATTAATTCTCTGATCGCGGGTTCTATCCCCGCCGTGGAATGGTTTAATCGTGGCATTACGATTTCGTGAGTCATAATTCTAAACTACCGTCTCCATCGAAAAGTTCGCTGGTAGCAAAATGTCTGGCAGAACTAACCAAATGGATACATGTTTGTTCATCAATAACAAAAAAACGAACAATACCGTGACTGGAACGATACACAAATAACCCGCACATGAAAGAGAGAAGCTTACGACGACGTTTCTGTCCGACTTGGACCATTGACTTTGTCAATGGTCCAAGTCGGACCGAAAACGTCGTCGTAAGCTTCTCTTCATGTGCGGGTTATATGTGTTTTGTTCATCAATGTGTTGGAATTGTATACTACTAACGTATCATCATTTCATAAGAATAAGACCTGAAACTCGTCAGATTTATATATTGCAGTTCGACGTAGGAAAACACTGAAGTGAATCATTGTTTTCAGTTGCGCTGGAAAAAGTAACACCAAAAAGACAGCTGTCGGAGATAACTTCGCTGGTCTAAGGTGAGGGAAAGACACCTTGCTGAACAGACTATCGTTGGGACAACGTTTCGAGCTGTTAAGATCTAAACAGGTCGAAAATTGTCCAGTTTATGTATTGTTGTGTCTTTCCCAGCTAGATGTTCCCTTAGCCCCCGGGTTGTTATATGTTGTACTAAATGAAAGAGAGAGAGAGAGAGAGAATGGATGGATGGATGAATGTAAAAAAATATGAATGAAGGAAGGATCGATGAATGAATAGACGGATAGATTTAATGAGTGGATGGATCAATGGATGAAAAGAATGTCTGGGTGAATGAGTGAAAGAATGGAAGGATGTATCGATGAATGAATGAATGAGTGAATAAATGTATGAATGTAATGCAAACAGGGGGACAGATTAATAGAAACAGAGAAATAAAAAAAACACAAGAACAAGAGGATACGAAAACATGAAACCAGACAAACAAACAATAAAATCCAAAAAACGGAGAGGGGAAAAATTTTTGTGCTTTTTAATAACTGAGACAAACTGCTTAGCCAGAAGAAAAAAAAGTAATGGTAAAAACCCGGCTTTCTAGCCGGACATTATTTAGAGCTCCGGTAAGCCAACGGCTGCGTTACCACTGGTGTATAGTAAGCCAGTGGTTTCTCAACTACTGAACGTATTATCAAAAGACTGTGTTTTCCTCTGAACTTGCTGTTATTTGAACGTGTTATCTGAACGTATTTTCATCTGAAAGTATTTTCATCTGATCGTCTTTTCATCTGATCGTATTTTCATCTGATCGTATTTTCATCTATTCGTATTTTCACCTGAACGTAATTTTCATCAGAACGTATTTTCATCAGAACGTATTTTCATCAGAACGTATTTAATCAGAACGTATTTTCATCAGAACGTATATTTTCATCAGAACGTATTTTCAGCAGAACGTATTTTCATCAGAACGTATTTTCATCAGAACGTATTTTCATCAGAACGTATTTTCATCAGAACGTATTTTCATCAGAACGTATTTTCATCAGAACGTATTTTCATCAGAACGTATTTTCATCAGAACGCATTTCATCAGAACGTATTTTCATCAGAACGTATTTTCATCAGAACGTATTTTCATCAGAACGTATTTTCATCAGAACGCATTTTCATCAGAACGCATTTTCATCAGAACGTATTTTCATCAGAACGTATTTTCATCAGAACGTATTTTCATCAGAACGTATTTTCACCTGAACGTATTTTCATCAGAACGTATTTTCAGCTGAACGTGTTATCATCTGAAACTTCTATTATTCTGAACGTACACCATCTTCCAGACTCTCGTGTCTGGAGGTGCTTTCTTGCTTAATAGCGAACACAACACCACTACCGTCATGCGTGAGAATGATGTCCTGATGGCTCAGGCTTCAGACATGAGGGGGACAAAAATCTTTAGACTGAAGATGAGATTTAGGAAGGCCTTCATAGACTATGGCTTAAAACTTTGGGAACTATTCTTGGGAATGATTCTTGCTGTTGCTTAAGACGTTAAGAAATAGTCTTAAAACATTAGGAACTGTTTATAGATTATGACTTGTGATTTGAAAGAAGAGGCTATTTATTGTAATATAGCTTCATGCTTCGAGAGGAGATATGTTTTGGTTTATTGATTATAGCGCTAGGGAAAGAGGGCGAATATTCCTAGATTAATATTTAAAATGTGAGAAGGAAATATTCTCGTACTATTGCTCAAGAACTGAGGTTAAAGAACTATCCTTGGACTATTGCTGTAGCCGTGAGGGAAGTCTCTTCCTGGACTATAGCTTAAAGAATGAGAGGGGATAAAATGGCTCCAAGACAGCAAAATAGCCGAGTCGCGTACCCTGAGCTGGTCACGGGCACTTGGCTGTGAAAAATGGCAGAGTTTTCCACGGTGGTCCGCCCCATCTATCATCTTCCATATAGCTTTCGGAGCTGGGTATACAGGCGGCTAAAATATGCTCCTTTGGTAAGTCTGGAGCAGTTTAAACCCAGCTTAAGCGTAAGTTGTTTCTGATTCGGGATTCTGGTGAAGGCCGGATGTTGGATTTTTTGCTCCACAATGTTTGCGAGGTTGGCTAAAATTTTAATCGCGGAATTTAAGAGTTAAAGAGATTTGTGTCGTGAGCTGAATTTTAAAGTTGATGGAAGGGAAATATTGTATAAACCAGAAGACCCCTTCCCCTCCCCCTTTCCCTTGTTATTGTGATACACATTGTCAACAGCAGGACGAAATTGACTTCATATCGGGATAGGACTATTAAATCTCTCTCCTCTCTCTCATATATATGTCGTGCTGAATAGGTCAGACTTGCGATTTTGCCTTAAATAGCAACGCTCTTCTTGCCGAATAAGGCAATCGAAAATTTGTGTATGCAATAATTTCGCAAAAATACATTCCGAACCTAACGAAAAAATATATTTCATTGTGTTTGTTTATTATTAAATTATTGTAAACTTGTCTAAAATATATTTAGTTGGATTAGGTTAAATTAAATTGTGCTTGTTATAATAAGATTAGGTAAGTTTTCTAAGGTTCTTTTGGTACAAAATTATTTCTTACATTAACATAAATGAAAAAAAATTTATTTGAACGTATAAGACAAAATTTTAGAAAGGACTTAATTTTCAGTGAGTTCTTGCTAATTATACATACATATATATATCATATATATATATATATATATATTAATATATATATATATATAGTATAATATATATATATATATAATATATATATATATATATAAATAAATATATATATATATATATATATATATATATATATATATATATTATAGGTAGTAGGTTGGTAGACAGCAACCACCCAGGGAAGTACTACCGTCCTGCCAGATGACTGTGAAACAAAAACCTGTAACTGTTTTGCATATGGTACGATTGCTGGTTTCTTTTCTGTCTCATAAAACACGCTAGATAACAGGGATATCTTGCTACTCGTACCTACACTTTGGTCACACTTCACAGACACGCACATGCATATATATATATATCACATACATCTAGGTTTTTCTCCTTTTTCTAAATAGCTCTTGTTCTTTTTTATTTCTTCTATTGTCCATGGGGAAGTGGAAAAGAATCTTTCCTCCGTAAGCCATGCGTGTCGTATGAGGCGACTAAAATGCCGGAGCAATGGGCTAGTAACCCCTTCTCCTGTAAAACATTTACTAAAAAAGAGAAGAAGAAAAAACTTTATAAAACTGGATGCTTAAATGTGCGTGGATGTAGTGCGGATGACAAGAAACAGATGATTGCTGATGTTATGAATGAAAAGAATTGGATGTCCTGGCTCTAAGCGAAACAAAGCTGAAGGGGGTAGGAGAGTTTCAGTGGGGGGAAATAAATGGGATTAAATCTGGAGTATCTGAGAGATTTTAGAGCAAAGGAAGGGGTAGCAGTAATGTTAAATGATCAGTTATGGAAGGAGAAAAGAAAATATGAATGTGTAAATTCAAGAATTATGTGGATTAAAGTAAAGGTTGGATGCGAGAAGTGGGTCATAATAAGCGTGTATGCACCTGGAGAAGAGAGGAATGCAGAGGAGAGAGAAAATTTTGGGAGATGTTAAGTGAATGTATAGGAGCCTTTGAACCAGTGAGAGAGTAATTGTGGTAGGGGACCTGAATGCTAAAGTAGGAGAAACTTTTAGAGAGGGTGTGGTAGGTAAGTTTGATTGAACTTTGTATAGAAAGGGGTTTAGTTATAGGTAATACATATTTTAAGAAAAAGAGGATAAATAAGTATACACGATATGATGTAGGGCGAAATGACAGTGTTTTTTTGGATTATGTAAATTTGGGAATAAAAGACTGTTAGTTTGACTTCAGGATGTACATGTTTATAGAGGGGCCACGGATATATCAGATCACTTTCTAGTTGTAGCTACACTGAGAGTAAAAGTAATGGATACAAGGAGAATAGAAGCATCAGGAAGAGAGAGGTGAAGGTTTATAAACTAAAAGAGGAGGCCAGTAGGTAAGATATAAACAGCTATTGGAGGATAGATGGGCTAATGAGAGCATAGGCAATGGGGTCGAAGATTAGGGGTAGGTTTAAAAATGTAGTGTTAGAGTGTTCAGCAGAAGTTTGTGGTTACAGGAAAGTGGGTGCAGGAGGGAAGAGGAGCGATTGGTGGAATTATGATGTAAAGAGAGTAGTAAGGGAGAAAAAGTTAGCATATGAGAAGTTTTTACAAAGTAGAAGTGATTGCAAGGAGGGAAGAGTATATGGAGAAAAAGAGAGAGGTTAAGAGAGTGGTGAAGCATGTAAAAAAAAAAAGAGAGCAAATGAGAGAGTGGGTGAGATGTTATCAACAAATTTTGTTGAAAATAAGAAAAAGTTTTGGAGTGAGATTAACAAGTTAAGAAAGCCAGAGAACAAATGGATTTGTCAGTTAAAAATAGGAGAGGAGAGTTATTAAATGGAGAGTTAGAGGTATTGGGAAGATGGAGGGAATTTTTGAGGAATTGTTAAATGTTAATGAAGATAGGGAAGCTGTGATTTCGTGTATAGGCAAGGAGGAATAACATCTTGTAGGAGTGAGGAAGAGCCAGTTGTGAGTGTGGGGGAAGTTCGTGAGGCAGTAGGTAAAATGAAAGGGGGTAAGGCAGCCGGGATTGATGGGATAAAGATAGAAATGTTAAAAGCAGGTGGGGATATAGTTTTGGAGTGGTTGGTGCAATTATTTAATAAATGTATGGAAGAGGGAGGTACCTAGGGATTGGCAGAGAGCATGCATAGTTCCTTTGTATAAAGGCAAAGGGGATAAAAGAGAGTGCAAAAATTATAGGGGGATACGTCTGTTGAACGTACATGGTAAAGTGTATGGTAGAGTTATAATTGAAAGAATTAAGAGTAAGACGGAGAATAGGATAGCAGATGAACAAGGAGGCTTTAGGAAAGGTAGGGGGTGTGTGGACCCAGTTTTACAGTGAAACATATAAGTGAACAGTATTTAGATAAGTCTAAAGAGTCTTTGTGGCATTTATGGATTTGGAAAAGGCGTATGACAGGGTGGATAGGGGGCAATGTGGCAGATGTTGCAAGTGTATGGTGTAGGAGGTAGGTTACTGAAAGCAGTGAAGAGTTTTTACGAGGATAGTGAGGCTCAAGTTAGAGTATGTAGTAAAGAGGGAAATTTTTTCCCAGTAAAGTAGGCCTTAGACAAGGATGTGTGATGTCACCGTGGTTGTTTAATATATTTATAGATGGGGTTGTAAGAGAAGTAAATGCGAGGGTCTTGGCAAGGGGCGTGGAGTTAAAAGATAAAGAATCACACACAAAGTGGAGTTGTCACAGCTGCTCTTTGCTGATGACACTGTGCTCTTGGAGATTCTGAAGAGAAGCTGCAGAGATTGGTGGATGAATTTGGTAGTGTGCAAAAGAAGAAAATTAAAGGTGAATACAGGAAAGAGTAAGGTTATGAGGATAACAAAAAGATTAGGTGATGAAAGATTGAATATCAGATTGGAGGGAGAGAGTATGGAGGAGGTGAACGTATTCAGATATTTGGGAGTGGACGTGTCAGCGGATGGGTCTATGAAAGATGAGGTGAATCATAGAATTGATGAGGGAAAAAGAGTGAGTGGTGCACTTAGGAGTCTGTGGAGACAAAGAACTTTGTCCTTGGAGGCAAAGAGGGGAATGTATGAGAGTATAGTTTTACCAACGCTCTTATATGGGTGTGAAGCGTGGGTGATGAATATTGCAGCGAGGAGAAGGCTGGAGGCAGTGGAGAGATGTCATGTCTGAGGCAATGTGTGGTGTGAATATAATGCAGAGAATTCGTAGTTTGGAAGTTAGGAGGAGGTGCGGGATTACCAAAACTGTTTGTCCAGAGGGCTGAGGAAGGGTTGTTGAGGTGGTTCGGACATGTAGAGAGAATGGAGCGAAACAGAATGACTTCAAGAGTGTAATCAGTCTGTAGTGGAAGGAAGGCGGGGTAGGGGTCGGTCTAGGAAAGGTTGGAGGGAGGGGTAAAGGAGGTTTTGTGTGCGAGGGGCTTGGACTTCCAGCAGGCATGCATGAGCGTGTTTGATAGGAGTGAATGGAGACAAATGTTTTTAATACTTGACGTGCTGTTGGGTGTGAGCAAAGTAACATTTATGAAGGGATTCAGGGAAACCGGCAGGCCGGACTTGAGTCCTGGAGATGGGAAGTACAGTGCCTGCACTCTGAAGGAGGGGTGTTAATGTTGCAGTTTAAAAACTGTAGTGTAAAGCACCCTTCTGGCAAGACATTGATGGAGTGAATGATGGTGAAAGTTTTTCTTTTTCGGGCCACCCTGCCTTGGTGGGAATCGGCCAGTGTGATAATAAAAAAAAAATAAATACAGTGGACCCCCGTATAACGATCACCTCCGAATGCGACCAATTATGTAAGTGTATTTATGTAAGTGCGTTTGTACGTGTATGTTTGGGGGTCTGAAATGGACTAATCTACTTCACAATATTCCTTATGGGAACAAATTCGGTCAGTACTGGCACGTGAACATACTTCTGGAGTGAAAAAATATCGTTAACTGGGGGTCCACTGTATATATATATATATATATATAATGTCGTGCCGAATAGGCAGAACTTGCGATCTTGGCTTAAATAGCAACGCTCATCTTGCCATATAGGACAAGCGAAAATTTGTGTATGCAATAATTTCCCCAAAATCATTCTGAACCTAACGAAAAAAATATATTTCACTGTGCTTGTTTAGTATTAAATTATTGAAAACAAATCTAAAATATATTTAGTTGGATTAGGCTAAAATAAATTGTTCTTGTTATAATAAGGTTAGGTAAGTTTTCGAAGTTCCTTTTGGTGCAAAATTATAAATTTTTACATCAACATTAATACCCTTTATCGTGCAAGGGGTCCGAAATTTGAAATTCCGAACTGAACTCCCTATGGTGGATAGAGTAACTCAATACAAGGTCACTGATCCCATATAAATTGATTTCTGATGGTTAGTTTTCGAGCAATTGCTAATCTCCGAAGACCGAAAATAATTCGGCTGGCCCGACAAAGGGATTAAAAAATTTTATGTGCAAACTATGCAATTGTTAATAAAACACACCAAAACAATTTTTTAAATTTAATATACAAACAGACAATAAAAAAACATTAAATGGAACTTGAATCAAAACATTTTTTAATTGTTACAAAAATATAAAAAGGAAGCAAATCTCAACAATGACAAATTGCAAAGGGATGCAACTTTCAATCCCTATATCCTGAGATTCATTTGGATGACCAATTATTCTATATTGCTAATTGATGGTATGATAGTCGCTGAAGCAATTTCTACCCACTCTTTATCCAGATTTACTTTGCATACAGAACACTGGAATGAGGATGTGAAACCAAATTTCTTCGAGTGGCTGCAATAGTTGCAATCGTAATACCTTACTTTTTTTCTTCACTAATTTCTGTTTTTTGGCTGGCCTTTCTTCCTCCTCATCATCACTTGACACCTGTGCATCCGGTGGCAAGTATTCATCACCACTATCCAGCAATTTCTGGTTCATCTACCTCTGCTTCTGAATCACTTCTCTTCAGAAACGCAGACATACCTCGACCTGCTGGTGGACTGCTCCCCATAAAACAACTTCTCATTGATCTGGAAGGACAATAGAAACCTCCTGTATAGATCCAGACCACTACAGAGTTCATATTTGCAATTGAAATTTTTTTATAAATATTTATTTGACTAAAATTGGACATTCCCGAAACTCGGGCAAGACTGAAATAATTCGGTATAAAATGCTTTCACTTTTTTCAACTGCATGCTACACTCATATTATGCTTCACACGGACTTTAGGTATATATCAAAATATGCCTAAACTATTCATGTAAGCACTAAACACACAATCAGTACTTACCGACATTGTAGAATGTATAATCCAAGAGTAGATTAGTAAGGGTGGAGGGAAAAATGCGTGTGTGGGCGGAGCCAAGCCACCAGTGTTTATATTTTGATCTCTCAACCAATGGGAAGGCGGCAGAAGCGAACTGTACTTAGCTGAAGAGACTCAGGGAAGGCTTGTGATTGGTTGGAACTAAAGAACGGGAAGCTGGCCGCGCGGGGCACGAGTATGACACGCCCCCAAAACCACGTAATAATACCGAATTTTCCCGCCAAGCACGATAAAGGGTTTAATGAAAAAAAATATCTTTAAAAGTATAAAGAAAATTTCAGAAAGGACTTAATTTAATGAGTTCTTGCTAATTGACCAGTTTTACATATTCGGCACGACATATATATATATAATATATATATATAAAATATATATAATATATATAATATATAATATATATATATATAATTATATATATATATATTCTATAATCTACATTTCTCTGTCAGAAATATTTACTAAAATATTCCGAGGAACCCCAGCCAGCTAATATAATGTTATATACAGTGCTACATTATCTTGGGATTTCTTGCAACACGCTCAGAGCATTTTCTTTTGCAGGCATAAAGCTGTCTTGCATCTCAGTCCTCATAATGTAGCTTGGAGACAACACCTGCGAAAGTGACACTTATGGACAACACTTGTGAAAGTGCCACTTAGTGACAACACCTACGAAAGTGACACAACACCTGCTGAAGTGGCACTTAGGGACAACTGTGAAATTGACACTTAGGGACAATACCTGTGAAAGTGACACTTAGGGACAATACCTGTGAAAGTGACACTTAGGGGCAATACCTGTGAAAGTGACACTTAGGGACTACACCTGTGAAAGTGACACTTAGGAACAACACTTGTGAATGACATTTAGGAACACCTGTGAAGGTGACACCTAGGAACAACACCTGTGAAGGTGACACCTAGGAACAACACCTGTGAAGGTGACACTTAGGAACAACACCTGTGAAGGTGACACTTAGGAACAACACCTGTGAAGGTGGCACTTAGGAACAACACCTGTGAAGGTGACACTTAGGAACAACACCTGTGAAGTGACACTTAGGAACAACACCTGTGAAGTGACACTTAGAACAACACCTGTGAATGGTGACACTTAGGAACAACTGTGAAGGTGACACTTCGGAATAAGAGATAGGTTTATAATGAACCAATAACATTACTCGTTACGGAGGAGGTGACCGTGATTGGTGTGTAGTGGTACCGGGATTCTTTTCACTTGTTATTTTTAACCTTACGATGAATTAGAAATTGTCTTGTTTTGGATCCCAGGTGACAACGATACCCTCTACCGACCCTCCACAGCTATGGACCCTTCATAGAATCCAGAATGCGTATCAGGAATCACTATTGTCCGAACTAGGTATCAGCAGGAAACACGATCCCCGAAGTCTAAGAAGAGACAGTGTTTCCATGCTTCAGATCGGCAAGTCAGACCTTTCACAGGCAACAAATTTAGGTTTAACATGAATGTTATACAATTTAAGTTGATACTACAACACCCCCTTGTATTGTCCATGAAACTGGCTTCACCCACAGCACCACGATAGACCATACCACGGGAGGGGATAGAACCTGCGATCAGAGTGTCATAAAACTCCAGACCGACCCGCTAGCCACCAGTGGCTAGTGGGTCGGTCTGGAGTTTTTATGACTCTCTGATCGCGGGTTCTATCACCGTCCATGGTTATGGTATGGTTTTACAATCGTGTCATTACGATTTCGTTTAGTCAAACCACGACATTTCACACTGCTTGTTCACTAAAGGGCAGAATTTTTTCAAAACCTCTGCCAAGAGACAAGGACATACAAACAACTTACATAGCACACACAACCCAATCCCGACTAAGAAAAATGCAACTTATATATTTTTTCTCCACTAACAGACATCTTTAAAAACCCGATAAAGAATCCTTGAATGAACATAAACTGGCACAAGAACTCACTACCAATATTTTTCAAAATTGAAAAAATCAAAAATATATTTGTTAATCAAATTAGTTCCAAGAGTTTTGGGGTCTCAGGGTCTTCAGAACAATTCTTGGGGAAAAACACGACTGAAAAGGGAATATAGAGGTAAAAAAAAACAATAAAGTAATGAATTAAAAGTTACAATACAGTGACTGGAATAATACACAAACCTGCACATAGAATGAAACTTATCACGACGTTTCTGTCCGACTTGGACTAGTTAATGGTCCAAATCGGACCCCAACGTCATCATAACTTATACTCTCCTATGTGGGGGTTATTTGTGTAAAGCAGTAAAATGTATGACTTGAACAAGTGACTCGTGGCTCAGGTGGGAGCGTCTAATAATAATAATAATAATAATAATAATTTTTCAAGTACCTGATATAATTTTTACACACCTAGCTGACAACTACGGTACCTGGATACAGTCCTAGCGAGACTGGAAATATTGTGCGTGTCTCCCCGGGTTTCTCCTGTTCGCTTAGCAGTATAAACTTGCTGACAAGAGTTGCTCACTTAAAACCCACCCTAAGTGGCCAGGCCGCTTAACCTTTTTATATATAATATTTTTTTTTTTCATTCTACCAGCAACTATTTTTTCTGCTGTCCTAATCCAGTCCTTTCTCTCCCCATTCTTGTTCCCATTCTTATGGTCTAACAGACAGCTACAGTAAATAGTACATTGGTAGCATACTAACAAATACAAAATACACACAAAGCAAAAGAGTTGCTGAGGGAACGTATCGCCACGAAGTGGCTTCATCAGTCCAGTACAGAGAAGAATAGTGAAGATCAGGTGGAGATTGAGGTAATAAGTCCCTCAGCTTGGAGTCGCTGTAATGAGTCCATCAGTCTTGAAGCCACTGTATGGCGAAACGTTTCCACAATAAAGATTCCCAGATGTTTCACGTGAGCCTAATTTATCAACTTGTAGGTTCTCAGAACCGTTTTTCTACATGATGTCTTATTCATCAGGTACCTGGATGTTAGTTTATACTATCATCCAGGGAGATGGTAGTAAACTTCAGAATGTTTGTGGAAAAAGACATACCTGAGGGAACGTTTCGCTCGTCCTAATACATTGACAAGTAAGAACAAGTATATATAGTGACAGGAATCAGGCGGTAAGCCACGAGAAGATAGTAACAGCAGCAGAGGTAGTAGTAATAGCAGTATTAGCAATAGTAATAGTAGCAACACTAGTGATAGTAATAATAAGAAGAAAAAGAACATAAAGAAGGAACACTGCAACAGGCCTACTGGCCTATGCGAGGCAACTCCAATTCTCGTACCGGCTTAGCCAATGCCTTGACCTAGTGAGGTAAGACACGTCACTTCTTCTTCTGATGACCAGAGCTTTGGTAAGATGGGTAAGGAAGAAGGATGGGTAAGGAAGAAGGATGGGTAAGGATGGAAATATTGGAAAAGGGTGGGAGGGGGGTGAGAGGTAGGATATAAAAGGTAAGTGGCCCAACCACTTTGGTGCAAATTAAAAAGTGTATGTGAATTAAGATATTCTTTAAGAGGTATAATACTAACCCATCAGAGTCACATAGATATAATAAGTATATAACTACATGACTGAATTGGTAGTAGTTATACAAGGTGCAATTGCTTTTTTTTTTTTTTTTTTTTCGCGATTGCACAACGGATATTTATACAACAAGAAAGGCAATAATTTTCTGGCCGGATTTAAGCTCGTGACAATAGCTTCTTAATGGTGGTGTCCAACAATAGTCAATAGCATAATTTTACATTAGAAAGTTATTTAAGATGTCTCCCTAATTGGGGGCGATGATTTTCTCAGTATACATAGAAGGATTCTGGTGGTGTCCAATCTTCTTCGTCAGGTAAGTTGCTCAAAATCATGGGTCGAGGGTAATCATCTTTATGAATAAAACGACGAACCCTCTGTGGGAGAGTCATTCTTTGAGTCCCTGTGAGGCGGAGTATTGATGGTGTAATCGGTGGTATTTACCCACTTGTATAGGATGTTCTCTATCTGGCATGTATAGTTCTTGCATTGTATAAAGTTGTTTCTTTTTTAGTGTCAATGCGTACATTTATGGCAGTAATGTCTTGTTGTGTGTGTAAATCTGCCATTTTAACTCTGTCTCTCCTCCTGGTATCGGTAATAAAGCGAAGAGCTCTATTCTGGACCCTTTGTAACCGTAGCATGTTGGTCTTTGTTGTTAATGACATTGGGACACAAGGGTATTCAAGTATAGGTTCTTATTATCATTTTATACAGATGTTTTTTGACATGTTGAGGGGCTTGATTGAATCGAAAGAGTCTGCTAAGACCGGCTTTGGCTGTGTTGATCTTTTTAGTTACATGAGATGTTGAGTGGAGCAGCCTGTCTATTTCATATCCCAAGATCTTGTTAGGGTTTCTTAATGGCTACAGGTGTACCTCTGATGGAGATACCCCCTTTATCTTCGATGGTTGATGCAAACATCCTATCGTGCTAACAAGGACCTTGTCAGGATTAGTCGTAATTCTCCATTTCTTTTCCCAATTAGATGTTCGACGAAGTTCAATATTCATTTTTCTATGACTCTCTCATACTTGTATTTTCCTGTTGCTGGAGTTTGATGAGACGACATGAATAACATCATCTGCAAACTGTGTCACAATTGTGTCATTAAACTCTGGTTGAGGAAGGTCATTCACATAAATGTTAAACAGAAGTGGACTGAGACAAGAACCTTGTGGAACACCAGCCGTCGGTATAAAGGTTCTGTCGACTTGCCCTGAAAGGTGGGAATGATTTTTTTCTTTGAGTTAAGAAATTATAAATTACTCTGAGAAAAGTCCAGTTATGGTCTGGTAGGTCAATGAGTTTGTATATAAGGCCATCATGCCATAAGCTATCAAAAGCTTTATGAACATCTCTGGTGGCAATTAAGGCAAGATTGCCCTGCTGTTTTAGACTTGCTACAGTGTCAAAAATAACATTTATTGCATGATTGGTACCTCTATGTGTTCTAAAGCCAAATTGTTTTTCAGTAAACAAGTGATTAAACTCCATATAGTAATTCAATCTGTTGAAAATGACTTTCTCAAGAACTTTTCCAGTGACTTCAAGTAAAGATATAGGTCTATAGTTCCCAGGTTGGTGGATGTCTTTATTGGGCTTAGCAAGAAAGATCATTCTAGCAGTCTTAAAAACAACTGGAAAATGTCCTGAGGCCAAGATGGCATTAAAGATATTTTACCAAGGACTGTTTCAATTTCTAGGTAGGTACTTTATTTGTTTCATTGTTATTCCAGAGAGGCCAGGGGCTCTATTTCTCATTCTTCCAATAACCTGACTTATCTCTAGTAATGTAATAGGTCTAGTAAGCGGGTGGGTATCTTCGAGAGTTGAAGTATCGATGGTAGGTAGTGGTTGTAGATCATCCAAGTTCTCATCTCTCCATTCATTTACTAACTGATAATGATTATTATTAAATTGACGACTGTTATTGTGAGAGAGAATTTTCTCCCATACATCACCCATCAAATTAGCCTGGTCCTGTGGATCGTCAAGTTTAATTTCAACATCTTCATCATCCTCATCAGTGAAGTATGAACTAGGTAGTTAGGACCTTGTGCTTTGCCCTAAAAAATTGTCGGATCTTACTCCAAAATTTTGCTGGTTCACGTTTATATTGATTAGCTTGAAGAACTAGAAATTTCCATATGTCTCGTTTTGTGTTGACTAATCATGTTAATTAATTTTGTGCCTTAATCGGTGCAGTGTAGCTGCTGGTGGTTGTCGCGTTTGAAGATGCCTACGACATTCTGCTTGATAATTTCTTAAAGTGTCTCTAATTTCTCTAGTAGGTTTATATTGTTGGTATATCTTTGTGGAAGCTAATTGGCAATTGCATTGGTAGCTTCAATTATTCGATTGTGCAGGGACCTGATTGCATCATCAATTGCACTGGAAGGTAGATTTTCCAAAGACACAATTTCATCTTCACCCAGATATGCCCTGAAGGGGTCAAATCCTAGGGTGTTAAGATTGGGTTTAGGAGTTACAGGTATTCTAAATGTAGAAGTTTGTAGTTGTATTATAACAGGGATATGGTCAGATCCTACATTTCCACCAGGAGATATACGACAGTGAAAGATGTCACAGTCTCTGTTTGTTAGTACTATATCTGGTGTTCCTGGATGAGGTCCAATGTACGATTTGAAGAATGGGCCTTGAAATGACAAGTTTCTAGCTGTCATGATATTAAAGAGTTGTTTTCCTTTTAAGTCACCCAGTGGAATGCCAGCTCCACAGTTGAAGAGGGCAGGGTGATGAGCATTAAAATCTCCAGCTAGAATTGTTGGAATATTTCTGCTTAATATCCTATGTAAAGGAATTGACTCTATATATGGCTGTCTCGGGGGAAAATATCCAGTTCCTATCACTAGTTGTCCATGCGACGTTGTTAGTTCTATTGCAAGAATGTTGTCTTCAAACCACATGAATATTTTTAAATGTATATCCTAATTTAACCAAGATGGCTACACCACTATAGGGTCCTCTCGATTTCTCCACAGTACAGTATCCACGTAATTTAATATGTTGATCAACTCTTGCAGCTGTCTCGTTCAAAAGTATAACATCGGGATTGTAGTTATGTAGTTCAACCTCAAGAAGGTAACGGTTATTAAAGAAATGTTTGAACATTAAGTTTGGAAAATTGTAATCCCCATTATTGCTTATTCTTCGCTCGTACACTGCGTTCTGAACGCCTGCAAGTAATGTTATGTGTTGTATCTACACTATCCCTGCTGGACTCGTCAAGGGGAAGAGGGAACTTTTGCGTGGATGCTTGTGTATTAAAAATGCCATCATCTTCACTAGAGGCAGTAATATTAACAGACTCATTAGAATCATTAGAGTCGTCACTTAAGGGAGGAGCACTGCATCCGACCTATAGCACAAACTAGTCAAGTCCAACTCACACCCACTCATGTATTTAGTAGTAGCACAATTGTGGTGAGATGAGTTGGGTTTGAGAAGGACATGTCAACATCATGTTTCAGAGGTCTCCGGAATGGCTAATATCCTGTTGATCAGTAACTTGGGTTTAGTGAAACTTCCGGATTATTGATAGTGTTACTGATAGGATTTATGGCAGCCTCTGTTTACTTTCGGCTGTAGTTAAACATTCTGTTCGAATTTTTTAACTAGAGCTGAGCTTTGACATGAGCTGAGGTATACCTGGGGTATACCTGGAGGGTGTTCAGGGGTCAACACCCCGTGGCCCGGTCATGACCAGCCTCTAAATTCAACGATGTAAAAAAAAAAAAACTGACACATAAGCTACATGTCTATATACACAGCAACCTTTGTCTTCCTCATTAAATGATCGTGAATATTTCAACGTTTCTTGGTTATTCATATTCGCAGCGTTGCCAGACGTATCAAGGCATTATTAATTTATTTAGTTACGTTTAAACCTTACAAGGAAGAATTGATGTCGGTGAAGAGCTCTTGACTTAGGAAATAGATTTATCCTCCCCTTCCATGGATCGAACCTGATTGCCTCCAGTTCCAAGGTTTAGCACTTCCCAGTATTATAATAATATAAATACATGGAGTTAGATGTAAGTTCCTACAGGTATACGTAACCTTACCCAATCAACTCTTACCTAACAATGCTAGAATTAAGAAAATAGCATTTGCAAAGCTATTGGAAATTAACTCTGGGACTTTAGTAAGTAACTAAACATCTAAAAAATGTTCATTCTGAACCTAACGAAAAAAAAAAAAAACATTTAATTGTTTTTATTATTAAATTATTGCAAAATTATTTAAAATATATTTAGTTGGATTGGAGTAAATTAAATTGCAAGTCTTATAATAAGGTTAGGCAAGTTTTCTAAGGTTCTTTTGGTAGAAAATTATTAATTTTTACATTAACATAAATGAAAAAAAAATAGATATTTAAACGTACAGGAGACAACCTTATAAAGGACTTAATTTTAAAAGAGTTCTTGCTAATTGACCAGCTTTACGTATTCGGCACGACATATATAACAGAACTGCGGTTAACCAGGACTCGATCCTGCGTCGCCATGCCCAGCTCTGAGAACAGGACTAAGTACGCATAACTACCCACTTCAATATATATATTATATATATATATATATTATATATATATATATATATATATATATATATATATATATATATATATATATATATATATATATATATTTCCCAAGAACGAGGTTTAATATAACCACTTGGTAGTAATAATAACAGGAAGGTAGGAACCCTCAACGGCAGTTAGGAAGCGACATTAATGGCAATTCAACACCAGCCGAGACAAATGGACTGCAGTAATAGTCGTGTTTGTTATTGTAATACCATCTGTAGTCTGGAGTTGTTGAGGCCGCCATACTGCCGGTCATATGACGTATTTAATTATTATTGCTTCGTGTAATTTAATAATTATAATTATAATGCTGCACGTTAATTTTTATTGATTTGTGCTTACTATCTATTTTGCGAGTTATGTGACACATTCTTAATCTTTCTGTTTCTGATTCCTCTCTCTCTCTCTCTCTCTCTCTCTCTCTCTCTCTCTCTCTCTCTCTCTCTCTCCTCCTCTCTCTCTCTCTCTCTCTCTCTCCCTCTCTCCCTCTCCCTTCTCTCTCTTTTTAGCACCTTATACCCGAGGTTTAAGCAACAGCTGGGACGGTAAAAAACACTACAAGACAGACTGGGACAAATTTCGACCTGTTTAGATCCTAACAGGTCCAAACGTTGCGCCAACAATAGTTTGTTCCGCAAGGTATCTTTCTTTCACCCTCAGACCAGCAAAGTTATCTCCAACAGCTGACTTACTGGTGCTACAACAGCTACGTTATCCACTACAAACAACTAAAAAACTAAAGATCACAATTTAGTTTCCGATGATTCACTTTAGTGAATCTTACGTCGAGGTGTAAACTATATAAATCTGACGAGTTTCAGATCTTCAGTTTTTAGGAAATTATGATAACAATAGTGGTATACAATGCCATCACGTTGATAAATAACATGTGCAACACCTGGATAGCATTGCCAGACGTTTCGCCCACCAGCGACTTTTTCAGTGCAATACAGATAACTGATTACTGGAGAGAGTTGCATTTGTCATATTAATTATGATATTGCTTAATTTTTCGGGAGGAATTTTAATATAAATAAATGGATATAGAGGAGGGGCTCTTCATCCAAGAAACTGGAGCTATACTTTCTTCCCTTTATGTATTTTCTCTATAAATTGTAGTTACTTTATACCTGCCACAGGTGTGTCGGGTCACCTGTGTACAAATGGTTTATAAAAACGACAGGTTGATGAGACACTTGTGCAACATTTGACTTCTTCAGTCCAATGCTGAGAAGGTGGAAGATGAGGAGTTTGAAGTAATCAGTCCCTCAACCCAGAGGCGATGTGTTTAGACCGTCAGTGTTGACAAGATTGAAGGACTGAACATATGACCTCCAGGCTGAGGGACTGATTACCCCAGACTACTACTCATTTTCCACCTGTCTCTGCAGGGGACTGAAGAAGTCACTGCGTGGTGAACCGTTTCCAAAATATTCTCAAATTTTTCACAAGTGTCTCATTTATCATCAGGTCACCTACACTAGGCTGAGCATCAGGTCACCTACACTAGGCTGAGCATCAGGTCACATACACTAGGCTGAGCATCAGGTCACATACACTAGGCTGAGCATCAGGTCATATACACTAGGCTGAGCATCAGGTCACATACACTAGGCTAAGCATCAGGTCACCTACACTAGGCTGAGCATCAGGTCATATACACTAGGCTGAGCATCAGGTCACATACACTAGGCTGAGCATCAGGTCACCTACACTAGGCTGAGCATCAGGTCACATACACTAGGCTGAGCATCAGGTCATATACACTAGGCTGAGCATCAGGTCACATACACTAGGCTAAGCATCAGGTCACCTACACTAGGCTGAGCATCAGGTCATATACACTAGGCTGAGCATCAGGTCACATACACTAGGCTAAGCATCAGGTCACATACACTAGGCTGAACATCAGGTCATATACAGTAGGCTGAGCATCAGGTCACATACACTAGGCTGAGCATCAGGTCATATACACTAGGCTGAGCATCAGGTCACATACACTAGGCTAAGCATCAGGTCACCTACACTAGGCTGAGCATCAGGTCATATACACTAGGCTGAGCATCAGGTCACATACACTAGGCTGAGCATCAGGTCACCTACACTAGGCTGAGCATCAGGTCACATACACTAGGCTGAGCATCAGGTCATATACACTAGGCTGAGCATCAGGTCACATACACTAGGCTAAGCATCAGGTCACCTACACTAGGCTGAGCATCAGGTCATATACACTAGGCTGAGCATCAGGTCACATACACTAGGCTAAGCATCAGTCACATACACTAGGCTGAGCATCAGGTCATATACAGTAGGCTGAGCATCAGGTCACATACACTAGGCTAAGCATCAGGTCACATACACTAGGCTGAGCATCAGGTCAAATACACTAGGCTGAGCATCAGGTCACATACACTAGGCTGAGCATCAGGTCACATACACTAGGCTGAGCATCAGGTCACATACACTAGGCTGAGCATAAGAACATAAGAACATAACGAAGAACACTGCAGAAGGCCTACTGGCCCATGCGAGGCAGGTCCAAGTCTCCTACCGGCTTAAGCCAATGCACCCCAACCTAGTCAGGTCAGGTCACATTGACTTAAGGGAGGAAACACGGCAACCGACCTGGTAGCACAAGCTATCAGGTCTAACTCACACCCACCCACATCCACTCATGTATTTATCCAACTTATTTTTAAAGCTACACAACGTTCTGGCCTCTATAACGTACTTGGAGTTTTGTTCCACTCATCCACAACTCTATTACCAAACCAGTACTTTCCCTATATCCTTCCTGAATCTGAATTTTTCCAACTTAAAACCATTGCTGCGAGTCCTGTCTAGGCTAGATATTTTCAGCACACTATTTACATCCCCTTTATTTATTCCTGTCTTCCATTTATACACCTCAATCATATCCCCCCTAATTCTACGTCTTTCTAGAGAGTGCAGATTCAGGGCCCTTAGTCTATCCTCATAGGGAAGGTTTCTGATACATGGGATCAACTTTGTCATCCTCCTTTGTAACATTTTCCAGAGAATTTATATCCATTCTGTAATAAGGTGACCAAAACTGTGCAGCATAATCTAAATGAGGCCTAACCAATGATGTATAGAGTTGAAGAACAACCTGAGGACTCCTATTATTTATGCTTCTTGATATGAAGCCAAGGATTCTATTAGCTTTATTGCGAACACTTATGCACTGTTGTTTTTGGTTTCAGATTACTGCTAACCAGAACTCCTAAATCTTTTTCGCAATCCGTAATATTAAGATCTACATTATTTAGTTTATATGTGGCATGGTTATTGTCCTGTCCAACATTTAGAACTTTGCATTTGTCTATATTAAACTGCATCTGCCACTTCTCCGACACTGCATCAGTCTATTCAAATCTTCCTGGAGTGCTCGAATGTCATCGTCAGAATGAATTCGACGGCCTATTTTGGTGTCATCGGCAAACTTGCCGATGTCGCTCTTTATGCCCTCATCTATGTCGTTTAATGTAGATTGTGAACAGCAGGGGGCCCAACACTGACCCCTGTGGAACACCGCTCGTGACACTTCCCCACTCTGATTTCTCCCCATTTATGCAAACTCTCTGCTGCCTATTTGTCAACCATGCCTCTATCCATGAAAAAATTTCTCCTCCTATTCCATGTGCTTTAATTTTCCTCATAGTCTCTGATGTGGGACCCTGTCAAAAGCCTTACTGAAGTCCATATACACAATATCATATTCATTATCCATGATCTACCTCCTCAAATACCTTAGTGAAAAAAGTTAATAAATTCGTAAGGCAGGAAGCCCCTTTGTAAAACCATGCTGAGATTCGTTTGATTAATTTATGCTTTCAAGGTGGCTACGAACTGCCTCGGCAATTATTGATTCCATAAATTTTCCCACTATGGAGGTTAGGCTTATTGGTCTATAGTTCGAAGCTAAGGACCTGTCACCTGTTTTGAAAATAGGTATCACATTTGCCATTTTCCACTTATCTGGCACCATGCCAGTTTTGTAGTGATATGTTGAAAAGATTAGCCAAAGGTGTGCTAAGCTCCTCTTTACATTCCTTTAGAACCCTTGCATACAGTTCATCAGGGCCTGGGATTTGTTAGGTTTTAATTTATCTATTTGCCTAAGGACCATGTCACTTGTGACCCTAATAGTGCACAGTTTATTATCGTCCTGTTCACATAATTTTACATTACTGGATATCGCTGGTATCCTCCTGTGTAAAAACTGAGAGGAAGTATGTGTTAAAAATTCAACACATTTCCTTATCACTGTCAGTGAGCTGACCCAGGAACTTTTGAGTGGGCCTATCTTGTCCCTGATCTTACTTCTGTATACCTGAAAGAAATCCTTTTGGGTTAGTCTTCGATTCTCTTGCAACTTTAACCTCATAATCTCTTTTTGCTTTTCTAATTCCCTTTTTATTTCTCTCTTTAACTGAATATATCGATTTCTCAATTGCCCCTCTCCTCTTTTGATTTGCCTATATATGCCTCTCTTTTGACCAATCAGATATTTTAATCTATTGTTCATCCATTTAGGATCATTTTTGTTTGATCTGATTTCCCTATTTGGAACATATATTTGACTGAGCAGCTAGAACTATGCCTGAAAGCATCATATCGGCAACCAATCACCACCTACCTGACCCTTAGTCAGGTCATTCCAGTTCAGCCCACCTAAGTAATTTTTCAGTCCTATGAAATCAGCCAAGCGAAAGTCAGGGACGGAGACTTGATTGCCATTATTAGGGGAATTCCATGATATATTAAAACTGAGTGATTTGTGATCACTTTCCCCAAGCTCATCATTTAACCTCAAGATTATTAATTAGTGTTTCCCTACTGGCAAGAACCAAGTCAAGGAGGTTATTTCCCCTAGTTGGCTCTGTCACAAACTGTTTTAAAAAACAATCCTGGATCGTATCAAGAAAGTCACCTGACTCTAAATTTCCTGTCAAATTGCTCCAGTCAATCTGTCATATAGTTGAAATCTCCCATTAGCACAACATTTTCGTATGTAGATGCCTTACGAATTTCGTCCATAGAAGTTTACTGCACTCCCTATCAAGATTTGGGGGCCCTGTAAATCACACCCAAAATTAGTTTTTCTCGGCCCTCGAGAAGCTGTAACCAAACAGATTCAGTGGCTGACGCTTCTAATTTAATATCTTGTCTAAACACAACAATTTAAATTGTCTCTGACATACATCGCTACTCCACCACCTTTCCTGTTGACCCTGTCAGTGGGGAATAAAATTTTTTTTGCCTTGTATGTGACTTCAGAGGGGACTCTCATTTTTTGATTGAGCCAGGTCTCTGTTATGCAAAAATTT
>NW_026474699.1:0-10450 GCF_026875155.1 Cherax quadricarinatus
GGTGGGTTTTTTGTCTAAAGCTTTAGATTAACTTGGTAGATTTTATTAGACGTGGGTGTTGGGGGGGAGAGGGGGATAGTGGAAAGAAGAAAGGTTTTCCCGAAAAACGTTCTATCGTACAAGTGTCGAAAGAGTTTTGTATGGGGGAGGGTGGGATCAGGCTTTCTCAGAGGGGTATAGAATGCTAACGTTAGGGATTCTCGTAAATCTGTGATTGATAATGAGTGAGTGAAGGGGTTTTCATAGGTTGGAGGGAGTCAGGGGGTCACAACGGGCTCGCCTCCTTTGGGGGGGGGGTCGTGAGAGTGTTGTGAATGTGGGTTTGGAAAGGTTTCCTGGTTTTCATTGAGACTTTATGGCAGCCAAGTGTGGATGTAGAGCTCAAGGTCTCGTTATGTTAGATATAACACTTTTCAGAATGTAGGTATAATATAGTAGATTTTTTTATGTATAATTTGATGTGTATCAGTCTTGTATGACATGATTCTTGAGTAGTAAGTTATTTGCGATGTGAAGTGTGTTATAGTTTGTATTTATGTTACGTGCTGGGTTTTTGCATGATGAGATATACTTAGATACTGTTTTGCTTTGTGCATACAGTGATTTTGATTAATGTGATTTTGTGAAACTTTTTGTGTGTACGTGTGTGTGTGGGTGTGTGTGTGTGGGTGTGTGTGTGTGTGTGGGTGTGTGTATATATATATATCCCTTTCTATTGTATTGAGCCTTTGTCATGGGTCAGACGTTATGTAATACTTTATATATGTATGACTCGATTCTTTTTAAAGTTTATAATTATGGTCTGTACCCTGATACCGGTTTGGTGTCAATGCTAAGTTCTTGATGTTAAGTTTTAGTCTGTATGGTATACAGACATATCTAGACGGTTTATTTTTTTTTTTTTCGTATGTTGGTATATGTAAAGCTGTATTGTTAGGGATACATATGTAGATGTTCTAGTAAGATTATGATGTTAGGTTTTGGTTTTTTTTTTAATGCGAAGGATGGGATTTAACTGACATAACTTTTGTATATTTTATGTTCAAGTGTATTGAGCCTTTGTCAGATGTCATGTTATATGTACAAGTTATGTATATGCAAGGTTTTGCATTAATGAATGTGTATATATGTCAATTCATGATCCTGTGACAGTATTTTTTTTTAGTTATGTTCTTGCCGTAAGTTCTTGTTGTATGTTTGGCAGCAATATCTTGCGTGCATATAGGTGCAATCCGTTTTGTCAGTTAATTTGATTGAGATCCATACTGTTTCTTTATTTTTATATTAAACTGTATTAGTTTTAAATAAAATATAAAAAAAAAAGTAGCAAGTTTCATTCGCTGCCTGACCACGGTAGAGTGCGGTTGTGCTCTGCACCCCTCTGCTGTTTGTAGGCGAGCTCCCTTGTCAGTTACCTGGCTGCAGTGATGTGAAGTGGTGCTGCCACACCTCGGCTAACAACATAGGTGCACTGTGATTGTCAAGATGGCGGTTAGTCTGAGACGCCAGATAAATACTGTAGGCATTGAGCTACTTAAAGGAACGATAACGCCCAGTTCTGCGCAAGTCTTATTGCCAAAGATCATCCGGGAGACATATGGCGTACAAGATAGTGACTTGTATGGTGTAGCATTGAACGGAGGACAACGAATTTTTCGTCAAATGCTATCAGCAACGGTTTTGAACGTTAGTCACCAGGTTTCAGGACGTGGTCTTAACGTCACACCACCTGTCAGTGTAAGAATGATAGATGTTTCAGGGCGTTATTAACTTTGGATCAAGTTACGCAACGTTCCCTTTTGAGGCGGACGAGGCGGATATAAGGGAAAGTTTTTAGAAGTATGGGACGGTGCATTATGCTCAACATGGTACGTGGGCGGGCAGGAGCCTATGCTGGTTTTCCAGGGGGGTTCTTTCAACCTCAAAAGACTTTGAGGCCCCCAATACCGTCATCTGTGTATCTACAAGATTTCAGGACGCAGGTAATTGGTAATGTACCCAGACAAAGACGTACGTGCCCGGCCTATGTGGTGAGTATAATCACATAGGGGCGACCTTTGACAAGCGACGACATGTGCCTGGACCTGTGGTGGACGTCGCAGGCCCCTGCTTCAAAGGTGGCAGGTGAGGGAAAAAACATCGGATGGGGGCGTGGTGCTTTGTGGAGCGAGATAGTGGATCGGGCACACAGGACTGGCGGTGAGTTGGAGTCCCGCCCCAAGCTGCCTGATCAGGTGTCGTCTCCTGTGGATAAGGAGGAGCAGAAAATTACAGGAGAAGGTTCTTAGATTCAGGAGGAATTGGTGGAGGTGTTGAAGACTTTGTCCCCGCCAGAGAGGGACGTTACATCTGAGCCTGGGTCATCGGAGAATCGTCGCTTCCAGAAATTTCTGAGGCATGATAATTTGCTACGTGATGGTGGTTTGGAGTCGTCCATTGAATCATTAAACCCCCATTCTCAGGTGGGGGTGGAGGTTCATCGAGAGGCAACATCTGATCAAGACATGTGTAACATGACTGTCACGAGAAAGAGGGCGGCTACATCAGATTTGATGACGTCCTTACGCCCTGCACAAAGGCCTGGGAAACAGACTGAGGTGAAGTGTGAAGGTAGTGGTGTAGGTGGTGGTAGCCATGATAGGAGGCACCGGAAGAAGGGGGGAGGGAAAGAAAGCACTCTGAAGGTGTCAAACTTAAATTCAAGCTCTGGATTTTGTAAAGAGTGATGAGAGGAAGCAGGGGTGGAAACTTTAATAGGCCTTAGGAGTATGTTTGTAAATGTTAATGGGTTATGTAGCGGTATGAAGAGAGATTGGTTTCGTAATTTTCTGAATAAATCTAGATTAAATGTTGTGTTCCTGCAGGAGCAAAATTTTTAAAAGAGGGTGGGGTGTTGGAGGTGGCAGGATTTCGAGTAGTTACCCTCCCATCCCCACTTTCTAAAAGGTGGTGTTGGAATTTTAATAAGGGGAACGAGCCCGTTTGTTTTGCAGAAAACCCGAGGGAGGAGGGGAGGGAGGGGGGGTTGCATGTGGATGGGTGGTGGGATGGGTAAGCGTGTCTTTTGTGAGTGTGTATGCCCCGGGCTGAAAATAAATAAAGGTAAAGAATGATTTTGTGTGTGAGGATCTTGTGTTTTTCTTAAGTGCACTGCTTGAGGGGGGCGATAGTTGGGGGGGATTGGAATAGTGTAATCAGGGGGGCTGATTTGGACCCAAAAAGGGGCTGGATATATGTCTGTGGCTCTTGGGGATTTTTTAAGGGATGTTAGGTTTGATGCCTTTGGGAGGGCGGTGTGGGGAACTGAAATACGTTTGTTAGGAGTGGAATATGCTGCAAGACAGAAAAGAGTGTACCTTTCTCAGGGAGTGGATGTGAAATCTTTCAGTACTGTTGAGGCTACAATGTCAGATCATAGGGCAGTGTGGTGGGAGGTTGGGTGGGGGACGCTCGCGGACAATATAGAAGTTATTGGAAATTAAATATGATTTGTGTTAGGTGATGAGGAGGGGTTGGGGGGGTTTTTTCAGCCCCTATGGAGGGAGCTTAGTGTGTAAGAACAGGGAGTGGATGACATTGTGACATGGTGGGATAGTGTCACAAAGGAAAGGATTAAAATTTTTATGTGAGAGAGGGAAAACGTATTAATAATTTAAAATTTGGACTGGTAACTATTTAGAGGATAGTTTAAGAGGGTTGCTATGGGCGGGGGGAGGGGGGTGGGAATAATTTTCCTACGGATGAAATAGCTGAAATAAAGGGGAGGTTGAGGTGTTTGTTGCAAAATGAAAGGTTTCAAGCTGTAAGGGTGCAGGCGGGGGTTTGGAGGAAGTGCTTTGGGGGGCGACAAGCCGTCACGGTGTGTTTTGCGGCATCAAAAGCAAAGGCAGACGGTGACAGCTATACCATGTTTAGAGGTAACGGAGATGGTTGGGAATTATAGAGCAGGGCAGGAGATACAACCAAGAAGGGATGTGTGCGTATGCTGAGGCTTGGTACGAGAAGTACTGGAACAGTGGGGAGTGGGTGACGTGGCGTTGGACAAGGTGTGTACGTATGTGACGTGTAATTTTCGAAATAGTGATAGAAAGGCTTTAGGTGGGGACTATTACGGCAAAGGAAATAGAGAATGCGTTAAGGGGAATGGGGGGGAAGGGGAAAGCTCCCGGTATTAAACGGTTCCCTCCTGTAGAATTTTATTTTACAACATTGGACGTTGATAAAGGAATTTTATAGTTGGGTTTTATTTAATCGTATGAAGGAGAAGGGTAATTTGGGGGGAGAAGAGGTTAACAGCAGTTGTAGTGTTGGTCCCGAAGGTAAAGGGGGCAGCCCACCCTTCGGGAGGTACCGAGCCATATTACTGATGTGTGCAGACTATAGGGGTTTAGCAAAAATTTTAGGTAATAGGTTCAAATGTTTGTGGGGAGGGTGGTGTCAAAATCTCAGTTTGGGTTGGGGGGAAGGTCGATGATTGAAGGACATGGAATACTGAAAGTTTTGTGGAAGCTAAAGGTGGGGGTGGAGGGGGGCGGCTTTGTTGGCTCTAGATTGGCAGGGAGCATATGTTAGAGTGGAAAGGGGAACTTTGCAGGTTATACTTAGGAGACGGGGTTTTTGGGGGGGAGGAAATAGTCGAGTGGGTAAATACGTTTTTTTCAAGGGAGCGAAAAGAGGATTCAGATTAATGGGTGTATGGGAGGGATATTGCAATGGGTAGAGGCCTTAGACAGGGATGCCCCATGTCCCAAATATTGTTTGCGTGTTTCCAGGACCCCTTTTATAGAATGGTTGACCGTAGCTTATGTACGCCATGTGAGGGAAGTGTGGGGGGTGGGGAGGGCCTGGCCGGGCTTAATTGGATATGTTGACGACACCACTGTTCTCATTCGGGAAGGGATGTCAATGGAGTGTTGGACGAGGTTGTGCAATTATTTGGAAGTGCCACGGGTATGCAGGTAAATAGTGAGAAGTCAAGGTGCATGGGGTTGGGTTTTTTGGGTGGGGGGTGTGGGGGGGAGATGTAATGTTGTTGGGAAAAATGGGCGGTGTATTTTAAAGATTTGTGGTTTATTTTTTTTTAAGGGATGATATGGTTGCAGCGCGGGAGGAAAACTCGGATAGGTTACTGGAAAGGATCGTGGGGCGTCTAGGTGTTTCTGAGACCCCAGCACTAACTCTGATACAGCGAGTGATAGTCGTGAACATTTTTTTTGTATAGTAAGGTTTGGCATGTTGCAGCTGTGTTCCCAATTACAGGGACAGCGATTGCGGGGGGAAACTAAGACAGGTGTACAAATTTTTGTGGGTTCACGTTGTGATTGGTTTTCGGAGGGAAGTTGTAATGCTACCTGCAAGTCATGGTGGGTTGGGGTTGATGGATTTGAGATGGAGGGCTAAATGTGTGTTTATTAAAAGGGAAGTGTTGCGGAGGGGGTGAACGCGGGCGTTTGGGAAGGATATACGACAGGCTGGGTATGTGGGATCGAGGAATGGAGTTGAGGGAATGTGAAATAGTTTTGGGGCTGTAATGTTGGTTGGGAACTGAGAAAGGTTCGTATAAGGGTTTTGTGTAGGTTACTTGTAGGTAGGTGGTTGTCCCAAATTGAGGGGGTTTTTTCCCCCCATGTATGCGTGGAAGAGTATTTAGTTTAGATTTGGTAGAATGAAGTTAAAACCCTCGGCCGCGTGAGGTGATGTTTCGTTTTCTGCATTTGGGGTCCTTCCGTTTTGGTGAGATATTACGAAACAGACAGGTTGTAGAGGGCGGGGGTTTTTGTGGTAAACTGTGAAGGGATGAGACAGCGTTCTATGTAGTTTACTTTTGTGAAGGGCTAGAGGAGGTCAGGTTTTAAATAGGTTGGTACAGAGGGTGGGGGGTCCGTGGGGTGTCGGTTCTGCGTGCTTTAAGTTAGATATGGGTGGGTTAGACAGGGTGGTCTAAGAGCTTTAGATTATATCATGGTAGATTATATATATATATATGTCGTGGGTGATGAGGGGGAGAGGATAGTGAAGAGCGAAGGAAGGTTCTTTTTGGTAACGTTCTATCGTACGATGTGTCGTAACAGAGATTTGTATGGGAGGAGGTGGATCAGGCCTTTCTCAGAGGGGTATAGAATTTCTAACGTTTGGGATTCCTCGTAAATCTGTGATTGATAATGAGTGAGTGAAAGGGTTTTCATAGGTTGGAGGGAGGTCAGGGGGGTCACAGCGGGCTCGCCTCCTTTGGGGGGGGGGCGTGAGAGTGTTTGTGAATGTGGGTTGGAATGGTTTTTCCTGGTTTTCATTGAGACTTTTATGGCAGCCAAGTGTGGATGTAGAGCTCAAGGTCTCGTTATGTTAGATATAACACTTTTCAGAATGTAGGTATAATATAGTAGATTTTTTTATGTATAATTTTGATGTGTATCAGTCTTGTATGACATGATTCTTGAGTAATAAGTTATTTGCGACATGAAGTGTGTTATAGTTGTATTTATGTTACGTGCTGGGTTTTTGCATGATGAGATATACTTATATACTGTTTTGCTTTGTGCATACAGTGCATCTGATTAATGTGATTTTGTGAAAATTGTGTGTGTGTGTGTGTGTGTGTATCCCTTTCTATTGTATTGAGCCTTTGTCATGGGTCAGACGTTTTGTAATACTTTATATATGTATGATTCATTTCTTTTTTTAAAGTTTTTAATTATGGGCTGTACCCGAAACCCGGGTTTTGGGGCAATGCTAAGTTCTTGATGTTAAGTTTTAGTCTTTTGGTAACAGACATATTAGACAGTTTAGTACGTGTCCATTTGTGTCTGAGATTATGTATAGGGGGTTTTTTGTACGTATGCGCTTTATTTTTTGGTGTCTAAGCTGTATTTTTTTTTTTGTATATTCGATTTGGTAATGTAAAGGTATTGTTAGGGATCGTTTTTTAGAAAAGTTTTTAGTAAGATTATGATGTTAGGGTTTTGGGGTTTTTGAATAATGCAAGGATGGGATTTTTAATGATATAACTTTCTGTATATTTTTTGTTCAAGTGTATTGAGCCTTTGTCAGAGGTCATTTATAGGTACAATTTATAATATTAAAGGTTTTGCATCAGTGAAAGGTATAATGTCAATTCATGACCCTTTTGAATGTATTTTTTTTAGCTAGTTCTTGCCGTAATCTTGTTTTATTTTGGCAGCAATTTCTTTCGGCTATGGTGCAATCCGTTTGTCATTAATTTGATTGAGATCCAAGTTTTTTTTATTTTTATGTTAAAATGATTGGTTTTAAATAAAATAAAAAAAAAAGAAACAAGTTCCGCTTTTTTAACCCAGAATTTCTGGGATTTTAGCAGTATCTCCCCTCACACCCCCCCCCCACCCAAAAACGAATAAAACACAATACACACATATACACACATCACACACACCACCCAAAACACACACACCACACACACAAAGCGCACCCGCACACACACACACCACACAAAACAGCGCGCCGTTTCACGCGTGAGCACACAACACACACACACGCACACACACAACAACAAAGCACATAACACTTAACAAACACGTACCCCCCTCCCCCAACCACCCCACCTTAGCCACCTACCCCTCCCCCAGACCATCTAACCCCTCCCCCATACCATTAACCCTCTCCCCCATCTACCCCCCCTCCAATAACCACCCTCCCCATCCCCTATAACCATCCATCCCCTCTCTCTCTCAAGCACGTACTCCCCCCTCCCCTAACCACCTCTCCCCCTTCCCTAACCACCTCACCTAGCCACCTACCCCCCCAAACCATCTAACCCCTCCCCCAAACCATCTAACCCCCTCCCCCAACTACCTCTCCCCCTCCAATAACCATCCTCCCCCTCCCCATAACCATCCATCCCCTCTCCCCCCAACCATCTATTCCCCTCCCCCTAACCGCCCCTCCCCCTTCCTTCTGTGGAGCAACGGGGGAACCTAGAACTAGGATGAGAACAAGGGGCTCGAAGGACGAATCTGGGGGGGGAGGACTAGGAAGCAGAGCTCAAAAAAAGGGAGGAAGAGTGGGGAAGGAGACTAGAAGAGCTGGCAAGGAAGATGGAAGAGAGGTTAGAAGCAGAATGCAGAAGGTGGAAGCAACATGCCACAACAGCAGAAAACAAGATAAAGAGATTAGAAGAGGAGCTGAGACATCTGAAACAGCATTGAAACAAAGATATTACAGAAGTAGCATCGGCAATGGCTACATCAGACACAGACAACGGGTCTGAAGGGAGCACGGAAACTAAACTGTATGCAGAGGTCCTGTCAAACCCACATGGGGCCAAAACAAAGACAGGGAGCACACTAGGACAAAATGTGAGGTTGGAAGACATTGAAGGAACTAGGACAGGTGCAGGGACCTTACCAGACACCTGTGGTGGCCAGGAATAGGTGAGCAGGAAGGAGAAACCAAGGAGCATATGGGCCATGGCTAGGGAAGGGACTGAAGGAAGGAACACTACATGGGAAGGAAGTAAAACACATCAGAGGATGCAATGGGAGTCACAGTGGGAGGTGGAAAGGGAGAGATCAGTGTTTGTCTATGGGCTAGACGAAGCTAAAGGGGAAACTTATGAGGAAAGAAAGCAGGAGGAGAAAAAAGCGATTGAAGGTATCATGAAGGTGATAGGCGAGGGGGAAATGACCCAGGTGGCAAATTTTCGGAGAATCGGGTGGTTCACAAAGAAAAGGAATTGGCCTCTCAAAGTAATTTTCAAGGCAGAATCAACCCGAACCATGATCCTGCAGGAGAAAGCACGGCTGAGAGGCAGGCAGGAGTTCATGAGTGTGTACCTCGATTGAGACAGAACACAGGAGGAAAGGAAGACAATGAAAGAGAGAGTTCAGAAACGAAAGGAGAAATGGGAGGAAATGAAAAAGGAGAGCAGAATAACCCAGGAACAAGTGGAAGGACAACCACACCCCCCAGAAACACCTGCAGAAGGACCCCAGCCACGACACCCCCAAGGCAACTGAACAATCCAAACCAACCATCACACACCGATCCCTCTGTTCCCACCCCCCACACCACAGTTACAGTATTAGAACAGAAGTTGAAGGTTTGGTACACAAATGCAGATGGATTAACGAATAAACATGAGGAATGGCAAGAAAGAATCAATGAGAAGTCCCCAGACATCATAGCAGTTACAGAAACAAAACTCACGGGGACAATAAAATATGCAATCTTCCCACAAGGATACCAGATCATGAGGAAAGATAGAAGGGGCAGAGGGGGAGGTGGGGTTGCTCTGCTAGTAAAAAACAGATGGAAATTCGAGAAAAAGGAAGGCATAGATGAGATGGGAGAAAGAGACTACATAGTAGGTACACTTCAGTCTGGGGAACACAAGGTGGTCATTGCAGTGATGCATAATCCACCACAGAACTGCAGGAGGCCAAGAGAGGAATATGAAGAGAGCAACAGAGCAATTGTGGACACACTTGCTGAGGTGGCAAGAAGAGCTCACTCCAGCAGAGCAAAGTTGCTGGTTATGGGGGATTTCAACCACAGGGAGATTGACTGGGAAAACCTGGAGCCACATGGGGGTCCCAAAACATGGAGAGCCAAGATGATGGATGTGGTGCTGGAAAACCTCATGCACCAACATGTTAAGGACACTACCAGAGTGAGAGGGGAGGATGAACCAGCAAGATTAGACCTTGTGTTCACCCTGGGCAGTTCAGACATTGAGGACATCACGTATGAGAGTCCCCTAGGAGCTAGTGACCACGTGGTTCTGTGCTTTGAATATATAGTAGAGCTGCAAGTGGAAAGAGTAACAGGAGTTGAATGAGAAAAGCCTGACTATAAAAGAGGGGACTACATAGGGTTGAGGAACTTCCTGCAGGAGGTCCCGTGGGACAGAGAACTGGCAGCAAAGCCAGTAGATGAAATGATGGAATATGTAACAACAAAATGCAAGGAGGCAGTGGAAAGGTTTATTCCCAAGGGCAACAGAAACAACGGGAAGACCAGAACGAGCCCCTGGTTTACCGGACGGTGTAAGGAGGCAAAAACAAAATGCAGTAGAGAATGGAAAAAGTACAGAAGGCAGAGAACACACGAAAATAGGGAGATCAGTCGCAGAGCCAGGAACGAGTGCGCACAGGTAAGGAGGGAGGCCCAGCGACAGTATGAAAATGACATAGCATCGAAAATCAAGACTGACCCGAAACTGTTGTATAGCCACATCAGGAGGAAGACAACAGTCAAAGACCAGGTGATCAGACTAAGGAAAGAAGGGGGAGAACTCACAAGAAATGAGGAGCTAAACAGGAGATTTATGGAAGTTTTTACAGTAGAGACAGGAAGGGCTCTGGGAAGTCAGCACAGAAGGGAACATCAAGAGGGAATATACCACCAAGTGTTGGATGACATACGAACAACCGAGGGAGGGAAGAAGTGCTAAGTGACCTTGACACCTCAAAGGGGA
>NW_026474700.1:0-10640 GCF_026875155.1 Cherax quadricarinatus
GCCTTCCACTACTACACTTGCGGCTATTCCATTCCCGAAATCTTGACGAAGAAATACTTCCTAACGTCCCTGTGACTGGGCTGAGTCTTCACTCCCATTTGTGACCCCTTTCCCTGTGTCCCCTATCTGGAACATCCTATCTCTGTCCTTTTTTGTCTTTTCCCCTGCAGTATCTCTATTCGTTATCATGTCTCCCTGGCCCTTCTGTCCTCCAGTGGAAAATGGTTTTGGTTGTCTTGATGTACTTTCCCTATTAAATTTAATCTAAATAGCCAAGCGGTCAGGTGTTTCATATCGACTTCTTTATTTTTCAACCGTTTAAACGTTCATTTTTGGTGTATTATTAGAAGCTTATATCGAGTATCCTGTGCTGAAGTTTCAATCATATCGGCCAAAAAGTAAATGAAATATGCAAAATTTACGAAAAATTGCATTTGGCAGCGGAATCCTACTCAGTGGTACTTGGAAAAGTGGTTTTGACACTTGCTGGTGATAGAACACCTCTAATTCCATCATGAACTACGTACCTATTCTAAAATAAACCTTATCTTCAGGTTAAAAAAAATGAGTTTCATAACTTTGTCATATTGGAAGATGTCGGTCATGTTGCCCACATAAATCTAAAAATATTTGGGATAGTTCAGAAAGGTACGTAGTCTCTTGTAAATCAATCATTCTCCTATGTTTGTTGTGAAAATCAAGTCAGTTCAATCATAAATAAAGATGGATTGCCCCTAAATAGGTAAATAAGTTACTTTCGAGATATAGGCCGAAGCGCGCGGCACCCCAGCTGCCCGGGAAATAATTTTTTTCCCCAAAAAATTCGCTTTATTTTACACTTTTTGCGTGACCTACGAGTGTTTATTACAGTTAACCATTGTAAATCCGTTTTATCTCTCGCTTGTAAGAGATAACGAAACTTCAGGGGATACACCGATAGAAATTTTTCCCTCTTGGGCATCATATTATGCTATATATAATTTTTTACGGTGTGCTTTTTATGTTTATATGATATTATATTGCATTATGCCATAATAGATCAATTGTGATAGATAAATAAGCCTTATAATTGATATTAGCGTGGGTATGGAATATTTTTTGGAATATTTTGTTGCTGGAGGTGTCGGCCATTTGGGTACTATACCCAGGGGACCCGACTGTTTACTTGACCATATTAGCTCCGCCCGCTCGGGCATGATCTCAGACAGTGAATTTGTAAATTTTATTAGACAAAGATATAGGAAAACGATAAAAATAACACGGGGGAAAAAACGTAAACAAAGCCAGTCACGCTTCTTACCAATATGACGCGTCACACTGTCACCGTCCTGTTTTAAAAAGGGGCTGTAATTCCTTTTAAAAACATCGAAAAGGATAATAAATCCCGAGTTACCAGAAATTTTCAGCATTTTTTGGAACAATAACTCCATTTTCATTTTTTTTTTTCAAATTTTTTTTTTTTTTTTTTTTGCTCCGCGCCGTGAACCTGAGCGCTCCCCAAAAGTTGAAACCCCCCAGGGGAAAGAGTTGGGGTGAAGGGCGGGAAGATTTTCCAACAGTTCAATTTTTAAACAGCTTTCCTGGAATCCTTTTCAAGGGGGGTCCTTGGCGTGGTGAAGGGCCTTGGTCTGAGGAATTACCCCTTCGGTCTTTTTCCTCAGACCGAACCTAATTACCCCCCCATTCTCCCCCCCCCCTACCCATCCCCCCCCTCCCCCCCTTTTTTCCTTTCCCTCCCCTCCTCCTCACCCCTCCTTTTCCCCTTCCTTTTTGGCCTTTCGTGTTTTTTTCCCACAGGCACGCTAGTTCCATGGGGGAAAGGGACACCGGGGTCCACCCTTCCGTGAGGTTCTTGGTGGGGCGTAGTTTGGCCGTGGAATCTGGATTGCCTGGGATGCCCCATCCCTTCCGTACCCCGAGTAGTTTTGGGTGTCTTTTGGGCGAGGGGTGTATCTCTGGAAGCCACCTTTCAATTCCGGGGGGGGCTAAAGGGAGGTACTTTGTGGGGGATACCCGGCCGCCCTCTTTTTTGCCCCACCGGGGTACTGGGCAATGTGGGTTCATCCCTTGCGGGTTTTACGGGCAAAAGGGTAGGATGGCCGGGTTCCATCTGCTTTTGCCTACAGGGGTGTCAGTCCCCCTTGGGCGCGGGGGGAGATTCCGGGCCCTTTTCATTCCCCCGGGAACTTTTCCTCCCCTCCCCCCCTTTTTTTTTCTTTTTTTATTTTTATTTTCTTTTTTTCTTTTTTTTTTTAAAAAAAAAAAAAGAAAAGGGAGTAACCAAACCGGGGCACCCCTAGTCCATGAAACCACTACCCCCGGGGCCCCCTTCTTGTCCCGCACCCCATTCTGACCCGCCTGTGTTTAGACCACTCTTGGGACACCCTGACCCTTACCCTTCTGGTGCTTTTTTTCCTCCCCCCCCCTTCAGGTACCGGGCTTCGACTACCCTTTGTTTTGTCTGAACTCCGCTCTCCTTTGATATGTTTCCCGGCTTCTCCCTCACGGTAGGGAAATTTTTCAATCGCCCACCCATTTCATCCGCCAACCCGGGTCCTACTCCTAAACGCCAACGTCAATCTCCGAAATGCCCCCTTCCCTTACCCTTCCCATTCTACTGGGAAAAGACAGACACTCAAGCCCCCCCTCTCCACGCTCATTTTTTGGACCAAAACAATGGACTAAATTCTTTACTTAAGACCAACTTTTTTCCCCTACCTTTCTGACCATATATTGGCAAACGCTCCGCGCATTTTGGCAGAGATATTTCATTTCACGCTCTCAAGAGGGGTACGCGCACGTCACGTCCAAATGCTACCCAAGCCATGATCTTTCTCTCCTTTCGAATACGAACTACTCCTTTTTCTTTTGAAAAACTCTTTCTCTAAATTCCTTGTAGTGGTACTGTCTTCTGCCCCCAAACCATACCCCAAAAAAAAATTTCCAGTCATGTGGCAAGACATTTTTGAACAGCGGGAACTCCGGGATTCCCAATCCCAAAGTAGACACTTACCCCTTCCTGCCCGGGGGCGAGACGTTACCCTTGCAATGGGGCTCGTTTAACTTTTGACAGCCGAGCCTCCCTCCTCTGTATATTCCGGACATGGGTTAAAAGTTCAAAAGGGTGATACCACACCGAAACAATTAAAATTTGCTGGCTTTTTGGTACCCACAAATATTGCAGATCTAGGCCGAATGCCCTCGGGGTCCGACGACCATTCTAATACACTTGCAGTCAACCTCCATTTTCCCTTAATTTGTAATGAAGCTCCCCCTTCGTACCCCGCCTTGCCAGGTTTATTTAAATGAACGTGAAATCCTTCCCTCAAAGAGGCAGAAGGTCCCCCCTTATGCAGGCAGTTACTCATCCCGCCCCCAAAGGGGAGACACCCCATGTTTCTTATTCTGGGTTTTTTCCAAACGTCCCCCCATTTCTGGGTCCCTCTTCTGCGCCTCCTCTGTTGTTACCCCTCCCATAGCCACTAGGGCATCTAACCCTTTTGCTGTCCTTGGCTCTGACGCCCCCGATACAACTCAGTCTGTTTCACATCTTCGCGCCCTTCCCAAACCCCCCAGACGACAAGACCTCGTACACACCAAATCCCAAATCGCCCCTCACTCAGAAGCCCAAAAAATCCACATTGCCCAAACTTTTTTTTCCCCCCTTCCTTCCCTTTTTCCACCTCCACACTTTACCTTTCCAGCCTGTACCTAGTTCTTCCCCTCTCTCTGGCTCTATTACAAGTGTGGAATTCACCCCCCTCCTCGACTACCCTTCCACCCCGTCCCCCCCAAAGTTTCTCCCTTTTTCTGCCCCCTCCCGGGGTTTCTGCCTCTTCTTCCCCCCCCACACTTCATCCCAGTCCCTTATACTTTCCCCCCCCCCCCCTATTTTGGTACATCCATTACTTCCCAATTTTTACTCACCCTCCCCTCCTATCTCCAATATGGTCTCCCAACACTTTAAATTCGAAACATTTGAAGCCATTTCAGAATATATTGCAGAGACAAAACCCTCAATGACACTGATTCATTTCCCTGTTCCTTTCTTTTCCCTCTCCTCCATCTTCACAACCCCATTCTTCGAAACGCCCTTTCCCCTTCCTACTTAACTTTTCCCAAGCCACCACACGTTGACTTTTCAAACCCCCCTCATCCTAGTGCCTTACCTACAGTTTCCCTGATATTTTCTTCATCGCCAATCAGGCCTTTTTTACAGGGGAATATCCCGGCCTCAGGGGTAATTGGGGTGAGCTTCAATTTGCTTCCGGTTTTCCCCTGTTTGCTTGTTTACAAAAACCAAAATACACTCGGCTGTTTTCCAACCTATCCGGCAAATAATTTATTGATTTTTTCGGACCTTTCCAGATGGGACCTTAATGAAAGTGCCCTTTTCCTACGAATGATATTCCGTACTTCAACTATTTCCATACCTCCTGCATTACACTGCAGCCCTATCCACTTGAATAAGGGGTTTTACAATATGTTCTTTATATCCTCCCTTCCCCAAAATTTTCTACCCCAGACTTTGCCTTTTTTGTTTAAATCCTTTACCACCACCACTTCGTTACTTGGGATTTTAATGCCACTTTTCCTCTGGGGGGTCTAAATTGTGCTCCGGGCATTCAGGGGGAGCTTTTCCGCCTCTCACCCCCCCCATGTTTTAAAAGGGGTACTCCCCCCCCATTTTGATCCTCACTCATACTCTTTCTTGCATCGATCTATCAGTCGCTCTTCCCCACCACAGACTTCACCTGGTCTTTTCAAAACCAACTTACATACAGCGACTTTTTCCGATCATTCTTACTTCTCCTTCCTTTTCACCACCTTTCCGTACCCCGCTGGCAATTTGATCGGCAAATTGGGATTTTTACTCACACCTCCTGCTTTTGTGGGGTTCCTTCTTCATCCTCCATGATGACTCCTACACATCTTCTCACTAGTTTATACCGCAGCTTCCATTCATACCCCAAACCCAGGCAAGCATTCTCAGAAGTGCATGCCTTGGTGGTCTCCCCTTGTGCTCGTGCATACGTTTGAAACGTCGCATGGGGCGGGTACCTACAAAAAACCGCTGGAACTTGTTTTTTTAAGCAGGGGGGGCATCGCCGCCGTGCACCGTGAAGCAAACGCCTTTTTGGGCGAACTGTTTTCCACCATCACCTCTGCTTTTCTATAGGGCAGTCTGGAAAAAAGTGGGGAAAATTTTGAGTGGTAAATACCTCCGACCCGGCTCCGTTTTTAACGGTCACGGGTGTTGATATAGAAAACCCCTCCGACGTTGCCATTGAACTTGCACACATCTGGCCGTATTTTCCCAGGGCCCATCATGCCCCTCGTTTCTTTCCTCAAAAATCCCAGAGAGTTAGTACCCCGGGGCTTTTCTTCTCTAAGAAGAACATATAATGTGCCTTTTTCACTTCAAGAAAGGAGCAACGCTCTCAGCTTGCCGATCATCGCAGCTGGGCCCGATGACATTCAATTTTGATGTTACAACATTTACATCGGCACCCTTTTAGTCCCCCCTTTCACCCCTTCAATCTTATTTTGGGGACAAGGGGTTTTCCCCCTAAGGGGAAACTGCCATTGTCTCCCTTTTCCCAAACCGGGTACTACAGGACATGATGCCTCCCACTATCGCCCCAAACGCTCTTACTAGGCAGTTGCAAAGTGATGGAACGCCTCGAAGTCGACGTTTAATGGGTTTTAGAGCTCGCAACAGTCCTCTCCGCTAGTCAATATGGCTTTTGTAAGGTCGTTCTACCATAGACCCCTTTCTACGCTTGGGTACTATGTTCGTATGCCTTTGCGAATAATCACTTCCCGTTATTGCCATATTTTTTGCCTTGAAAAGGCATATGACACAACTTGGAGGTATAAATTTTGGCCCGGCCCATTTCCTTAGGCCCCGAGGCAATCTACCATCCTTCCTTAAACTTTTTAACTGACAGACATTTCGTGTTCGAGTCAAAATGTTCTTTCCCCCGGGCTCGTCCAAGCGAAGTGTCCCCAGGGATTGTTCTAAGCACAACACTTTTTCTCCTTGCTATAAATGATTTGGCCTCTGTTCTTCCACCCAAAATTTGGTCATCACCGTTGATACTTCGCTATTCTTTGCAGGCTCTGACTGCCCCTTATTGCAGGTTCTCTCCAGCATGCGGTCACCGTGTTTCCACTTTGGCCACCCCCCATGGTTTAAATTTTTAAATACCCAAAAATCACCAAATTACTTCACTAGACGCTCTTACTCCGATCACCTTTTTTATATCTATGGCTCCCCATCCCCGAATGATAGTCAGGTTTCTAGGGCCCTTTCTTTGACCGTCGGTTATCCTGGGAAAACCCCACTTCCCTCGAAAGGGAACTTGCCACCCCGCTAAAACCCTTTTTAAAAACCCCTTTCCATCTTTTTCCCCGGGGGGCTGCGTCGAACTCTGCTTCGCCTACATTACCCCCGTTTTTAAAACGAAAATCGATTATGGGGACCCAATTTATTCCGCGGCCCTCCTTTCCCCACCTCTCTAGCCTTAACTCTACCATCACCAAGGCTTACTTTTCCTTGGTGCTTTCGCCTTCCCTGTTGAGAGCCTCTATACAGAAGCAAATGTTCCATCCTTTTTCTGATCGCCGGATCCCATTCCTTTGCACTATTACCCCACATCTACACAAAACCTTCCATTTATAGAATGGTCACCGATATTATAACATTCTTTATTCGTTCGCCGCCCCGTTTTCCCATCCCTTTTCTCTTCGCCCACATTCACCCTCTTCCCTTTATTTTCCACCTTTTTAAGTTCATGTAGCATCTCACTTTTTTTCCCCACCCCCCTGGGAATTTTTACGTTTTGGGTCGTTTTTTTCTCACTTTTCCTTTCTCGAAACTCAACGCCCACGGTGGCTTCCCGCTCCCCTTTTTTTTGATCACTTCCACTCCCCTTCTCAGCCCCCGCTGTTACACAGATGGCTCTAAGTTTCAACGGGGTCGGATTCGCAGCAGTGTTTCCGACGCGTCGTAGGGGCATTTCTATCTTTAGCTACATTTTTACGGGGAAACTGTATGCCATTCTTGCAGCACTATTTTATCGCATCTATGCCCGTCACATTTGTAGTAGTCTCAGACCCCTTTTGCTCTACAGGGAAACGAAAAAATTTATACTCCACCCCTATTCTCCGATCCCAAATTGGTACGCCCAATCCTACCAAAAATAAAGAATTGTTTTTTTTGGGTCCCGTCATGCGACGACAGGGGAAGAACAGCGACACTGCTGCGCGTCAGCATACTGACCTACCAATTTCCTATCGAGGTGTTCCATTCTGGGCTATTTTGCTGCAAAAGCACCCCCCTTCGCACCCCGTTGGGAACAACTTGGCAACTCTCTCGAAAAAACTTCTTCATTAAACCAACATAGGTTACTGGCCGCTTCTTTTCCTATGCCGAGGTTTTGGGGACCCCTCTCTCCCCCTTCGATTGGGCCCCACTCGTCTTACTCATGGGGACTCTGGAAGGCACCCTTTTCCTCTCGTGAGAGGTCAATTCCATATCGATTTTGCCACACTGTTTTGACTGCCCTCCTATCAAAAGGCACGCGAATTTTCCTCCCAAAGTCGTCTTTGTTTTTACTACTCCTCTTTAAACCTTCCCTTTTTCTGAGGACCCCCCTTTAATTTCCTGACTCTCCATTGACTTCTTGACAAGCGATTTACTCCACAAACTCGAGATACTTTTTTGCATCCCCCAGCCCTTCTAGTTCAGTCTCTTTGGGTGCCCTTTACCCTTTCACCACCCCACTACCCCCCCTGTTTTTCTGTAAAACCCATTTCTCATCCACTCCCTTTTCCACCTATGCCCTCGCTTCCTTCCGCCCTGCAGCCTGATAGTCCTTGGGCTTGCGCCCTTTTTTTTTTAAATAATAATAAAAAATAATTTCCTGGAATTGCTGGGGATGTTGCATCCGGGGGCGTAACTACCACAATGACTAGGGTTTTGGGTTTTCGACCTTTACTGCTAAAACTTTCCCCTACATCATTGACATAACATTTTTTTCAAACAAGTGACTCCCCAATGTACAGGGCCCAACCCCCCCCCTTTTGCCTTTACTCTGTCACATCTGTAAAGGTTTTAACCCGGGGTCCATATTCTTTCCAAGTGATCCTTTTTGTTGGTCTCATGAAAGCGCAAAAATTTCCTTTGCCCCTGCAACAGTCCCCCGGATGAAAATTTGTTGTTTTTTTGCGGGGTTTAGACCCTTAAATTTGCAAAAAAAGAATGTTTTTCGGGGCTGGGGAATTTTTGGAACTGGGGGGGATTTTTTTTTTTTTGGGCATGTATCTTACGTTGGGTTTTTAGTGGCCCCCCGACTGTGGTTCCCCTCCAGGAATGCTGGATTTTGGGGTACAATTTCTGGCCATTTTCCTGCCCTTTTTTTCCTTCCTGGACTAAAAAAAACCCCTCCCCCTTTATGGGTGTGGCTACCCAGTTTTCCCAGGCCTGGATGTTTTGTATCTTTTTGTCCCCTTTGGGTATGCCGGAATTTAAATTAACAAAGGGTTTCCTGTACTGAAAGGGACACAGTTTTAGGGGGAAAAAAATTTTTACAGGGAAAGGGAGTTTTTCATTTTCCTGTTGTCCCCAAAAGGGCATGCATTTTTTAGGGGTCAAGTTGCCGTCCCCCTCGTTTTACCAGATTTCCCATGCCAGCAATACCAATCAAGATGGCACAGGTTGGTTTCCGTTTGCCTTTGGGTTTTTTGTGCTGTTTTCCCCCTTGGTGCATTTTCCCTTTTTTACTTCTATCATCCCTAGCACCAACAATGAGCTCCCCCCCATTGTTTTTGGAAAATATCCTCACTATTGCTAGGGACCCCTTGTTTTCTATTTCCTTTGTATTTTTAGTTTGAATATTGGTTTTATCTTTTCTTTGACACCTTTTTTCCCTACTATGGCTCCTGTCCCCATGAGGTCATTTTTTTATCCTTTCCCGCGTATAATTCCCACTACCTTTACAAATCTCCACTTTACCCTTTTCTGTTCCCAGGACACACCTCCCCTTTACAATTAAATTCTCCCCGGACAGCACCTCCGCCCCTTCGCTCCCAGGACACACTCCAGCTTTTCCCTTTTCTGTCTCCCCCGGACAGCACTATCAGCCCACATTTACTGACTAAACCCGGACTTACTCCACCTTTTCAGTTTCTGACACATGGGGCCCGTACAAGGCATACCCTTCAGCCCCGAAATTTTTTTGTTCCCATCTGTTGTAGAAAGCTTTCCCGGTTTTCTATAAACAATTTGATTTTGTCCTCTTTTAATACCCTTGTGATTTTAGTCCACAGATTTTTTTCATTTGGGCATATCCAAAAACATTTCCCTCCCTTTAATACTGCTTGTAGCTAGTTCTTGGATATCTGCACAAGGGGCGTGACACCAATTTCCACAAAAATGACAATTTATCTATGTGGAAGCCCGTTTTTTTTGACTGACCACAGACTACACACAGCTTCATAATGAGTTGAATGGTTGATTTACGCAATTCTACAGAAACCTCTTGAATATTCTATTAATAACCTCCTTAAATAAGCTCTAGCTATTTGTATTTCTGTTTCAAACTGTTTTTGTATATTGGACAGCTTCCCCGTGCACGTTCCTGATATATATTTAATGTTTGTGTTTATAAGGGTGCCTACAACCCCATCCGTTTAAAAGTCTGCTTTAATTTTCCAACGAAAACCCTTTGAAACCAGTTTAAGGTTTTGGACCAGTCAAGGGTTCGGACCATCAAGGGGTTTGGACCAGTCAAGGGTTTGGACCAGTCAAGGGTTCGGACCAGTCAAGGTTCGGACCAGTCAAGGGTTCGGACCAGTCAAGGGTTCAATCAGTCGATCTGATCGATCATGGGTCGCTTATTTAAAACATACTGGTCAGTGATTTGGGTTTTAACACATGAAAGATCTGCTGGAAATTATCTTCCCAGTAATATATGATTTGATTGATACAAAAGTAAACTTGCGTGTTGAAGAAACCGTGACTGCTGGGAGCTCCTACTATGACGAAAAGGTCGACCTCAACCCTTGTTTATCAATCGCTGTATCTAGCTTTTCTATTTTTTATTTTTTTCGGCTCCACCACAATAATGCTATATTATCACTATAGTTGACTGGTGGAAATTTTGGAGAAGGACCTTTTCTGTTTGTAATAATTGCTTCTCGTTGTGTATATTGCGACCGCTGGGAACTACAGTTTATAATGAAATTCACAGTATAAAGTCTGGTAATTCAAGAAAAAAGAAACTAATGAAAGTCACTCCCCTCCACTAAGTACCAATTATAATACTGGTTAGTTGCCTACTACAACACTGTATTCTGCTATTCACTGGTATCACTAGATTATATGCGAGTACACTAGCAAGCCAGGAAGATTATTAAAAAACAGCTGACCTGTGGTAAGTTTTTTGGCGACTTCTGGCACCTGCCTCTATAGGCTTATCACTTCATTAACAAATTCACCTGTTTTTAAATGACACTTTAGGCTTTTTCACAAATTCTAGGGGCCACTTAGTAAACACTAACAAAAATGTATACTCATGTTTTTCAGGGAGACTTCTTTCCTCTGAACAAAAGTTCAATTTTTTTTTTCCACAACG
>NW_026474702.1:0-10711 GCF_026875155.1 Cherax quadricarinatus
AAAATTAAAAATTTCCAGGTTTTCATCGTCCTGAGTGTTGTCTTCTCTGGTGATAAGTCTTGTGTTTCTGTAGCTGACTAAATGGTTGTCTGAATTTCGGTGTTGCACACTGGCGTTCCTTGGATCGTCAGATCTGTCTGCGTGCTAGTGTTCTGAAATTCGTGTTTGGAGGTCTCTGGATGTTTCACCGATGTATAATTTGCTGCAGTCATTACAAGAGATTATGTATACCCCTGCAGAAGATTGAAGTTTGTCCTATTACTGGCAATGTCCTTAATGGTAGTGGATGTGGAGGTAGATACTTGAAATTAAGACACATGTGCAACATCTGGGTATCTTTATTGTAGACGTTTCGCCATCCAGTGGCTTTATCAATACAAATTCTAGGACATAACTTGAAGACAGTAGAACTATGTACAGAAGATGAGGTAATCTGTCCCTCAACCTAGGAGTAGGTGTGAAGAGCACCATAGTCGTGGAGATTTTGAAGCAGAAGAAAGGAGCCTGGCGCTTATATAGTAACGTCAGGTGTAGCAGACGAGGGCATAGTCACTGGTAGGCGGGATTCCCCAGTGGAAGTAGGTCCTTCCTAAAGAGATGGGTTAGTTGTAGTAGTAGTTGTCGTAGCCGTGAAGTTTATGTACATGTCCTCAGAATCAAGATTCCACGATGTTGCAGTGTCTGACAAGTTGTGTAAGAATGGTATATAATACCGACAAGATGAAATTAAGACACATGTGCAACATCTGGGTATCTTTATTGGACATGTACATAAACTTCACAACTACGACAACTACTACTACAACTAACCCATCTCTCTGGGAAGGACCTACTTCCACTGGGGAATCCCGCCTACCAGTGACTATGCCCTCGTCTGCTACACCTGACGTTACTATATAAGTGCCAGCTCCTTTCTTCTGCTTCAAAATCTCCATGACTATGGTGCTCTTCGCACCTACTCCTAGGTTGAGGGACTGATTACCTCATCTTCTGTACATAGTTCTATTGTCTTCAAGTTATGTCCTAGAATTTGTATTGATAAAGCCACTGGATGGCGAAACGTCTACAATAAAGATACCCAGATGTTGCACATGTGTCTTAATTTCATCTTGTCGGTATTATATACCATTCTTACACAGGTAGATACTTGGAATGAGGTTTTGGAAAAGATGTTGGAAACGTGTTTTGTGGGCATTAGTACAAATCCCAGAAATTTCGAAAAAGAAATGGATAACATACCCACTCATTCAGCAACTGGAGCAGATTCATGGACTGTTCTATTTATAAAGAAGTGCAAAGTACCACAAGCACGAGCCCTCAGTATTCTTTGGAGAGAGAGTCTAGATCTAGGTGAAATAGAAGAGACCTTAAAGAGTGCAGACATAACTCCTTTGCATAAGGGAGGTAGCAGAGCACTAGCTAAAAATTACAAATCAGTAGCACTAACTTCTCACATCATAAAAAACTTAGAAAGAGTGATAAGACGGCAGATTACAAATTTCATGGAGCAGCACAACCGGCATAACCCAAAACCAGTATGGTTTTAGACCAGGGCGATCATGCTTGTCACAGCTGCTGAACCACTATGACAGAAATACGGAGGTATTGGAAGACGACCAAAACATAGGAATGATATACATTGATTTTGCAAAGGCCTTTGACAAACGCGATCAAGGAGTGATATCGCACAAAAGAGGGCCTTAGGCATTACGGAGAAGGTAGGTAGTTGGATTTTCGGGTTCCTAACAAAACACAAAGTAATAAACAGCAAAATCCAGCATCAGAGAGGTAAAAAGCTCAGTTCCTCTAGCCACTGTCCTTTCACCTCTGTTGTGTCTCATCTTCACAGCATAAATAAAAACATCCATCACAGTTTTGTATCATCATTTACAGATAACACTAAAATAAGCATGAAAGTCACTAAGGTAGAAGACAATGAAAAATTACAGGAATACATAAGCAGGGTTTTCCAGTGGGCAGTGGAGAACAATATGACGTTCAATGGTGATAAAGTTCCAGCTGCTTAGGTATGGAAAGAATGAAGAACTCAAAAGGAACACTGTATATAAAACTCAAGAGGATCACCAAATAGAACGAAAGAAACACGTGAAAGACTTATGAACAATTATATCAGCTGACCTTTCTTTTAAAGAAAATGGTAAGACAAAGATCACGATAGCCAGGAGGATGACGGGGTGAGCATTAAGAATTTTCAAAGCAAGGGAAATAATGCCAATGGTGAAACTCTTCAAATCGCTAGTGCTCCCTCATTTAGAATATTGGTCAGTGCTGACGGTCCCATTCAAAGCAGGAGAAATATCAGAGCTGGAACAAATACAGAGATCCTTCACAGCATGCATCGAGCCAGTAAAACACTTTAATTACTGTGGAAAAAGACACTTATGTACAGTTCAGGACATTTATTAAAGGAAACGTTTTGCCACGAGTGGCTTCTTCAGTCCTAATACAGAGAAAACTAAGAAAACACACATATATATAGTGGCAGGAGTCAGGTGAGGTGACGCGTGGGTAGAGGTTGGTAGTAGTAGTAGTAGTAATGGAACTAAGGAGGTGAGGCTAGAGAGGGACCTGCTGGCATCAAGTAACACCAGTTCCCAGGATGGGTAATATCCTCTTGCTTAGTAATTTTGAAATACTGTAACTACCGGATTTTTGCTTTATAGTGTTACTGACAGAAATTAGTCCAGCTTCAATGCATTTTCTCCGTCTTAAGTTGTCTTCTTTAATAACTAGTTTAGCTTCATTGAATTTCATGAGGTGTCCAACATCGTCTCTATGTTGAACACATGCGTTTTTGCGGTCATCATTTCTGCAAGCATTTTTGTGTTCTGCTATCTTTCTGAGAGCCTACAGAATTTCCAGTCCGCAGTTCCTCGAAGAAGAATGTACATACATCACCAACTCTTTTAGTTCACTACACTTTCCCCTTTCCCCTACACTTCATACGTGTATGCAGGAAACGTGCAACACATATCCTCAGCAAGACCAACACCTATCAAATTGAAGAAAAGCCTCCAAGTTACATCGTTTTACCGGTCAGCAACGTTGCCACTAATGTTTCAAAAATGTTTGACAGAAAACTGGCTAAAATATCTACCAGCTCTTCAACTACTATTAGGAACCTGATACAAAAACCCAAGCATGATTCTGGCACAAGTGCAGGAATCTACACTATACCATGTGGGGGGTGTCACAAAGTATATGTAGGGGAAACAGCCAGAACTCTGGACAATAGGATAGCAGAACACAAAAATGCTTGCAGAAATGATGACCGCAAAAACGCATGTGTTCAACATAGAGACGATGTTGGACACCTCATGAAATTCAATGAAGCTAAACTAGTTATTAAAGAAGACGACTTATGTCGCTCAGAGTTGCTAAGATGGAGATACGGCGATTAACGGAGGAGAACAAGAGGATTCGTAGTAATCCTCCTGTTGTGAGTCCCCAGGTTAAGAGGGGAGCTTGGTCAGTGGCCGGGCAGCATGGAACCAACCTGAAGATCAAGAAAACGGTTGGAGAGGCAGAAACAACGAGAAACCAGAAGACTACCGTGGAAACTTCCAACTCATTCTCGGTGCTACCTGACGAATGTGAGTGTTCTACTGGGAATGCCACAAAGAGCACCAAAGAAGCATTGGCAGACGTGAGTGAGACATCCCTAGAAACCCCAACGAAGACCATCGAGAACGTTCTTGACGAATTCTACAAATTGTGTAATGCTACCTGGCGAATGTGAGTCGACTACCGGAGCATCACGACGGACGACGCCAAGGAAGGTAAAAAACATTGTTGTTGTTGGGGAAATAGCCAGATTAGGTACATGGATAGGGCTTTTCTGCTTGAAGAATGGGAAATAGGGGGCAGAGAGTGTGTTTTCCTGGGGCTGGGATGAAGGATATTGTTAGCCGTCGGGATGACATCATGAGAGGTAAGGGGGAGCAATCCTATTATCTGTCTCAGTGCTGGAGGCAACGATGTTGGCAGACGTAGGAGTGAGGACCTATTAGCAGGTATAGGTCTGCAATAGAGATAATTAGGAGGAAGGGTGGGAAACTGTCATTGTGGGATTTTGCCAAGGAGAGGAGTTGGAAATGAAAGGTTGTCCAGAGCAATTGGTGTCAATTTGCTGGTGGACAAATACTGTAAGGAAAATGCGGTAACATTAATTGACAAAATGGGACCTCTTCTATGGCAGAAATGACATGTATGCCAGGGATGGGGTTCACTTATCTAGGTGTGGGGGGGGAGCACTGGCCAACGCAGTTGAGGGAGCTGTTAGGTCTTTAAACTAGGAATAGTTAGTGGTATGGGTTTTTTGGGGGGAAAACTGTGGAACAGGGGCAGGGTAGTAATATGAGTACTAGGAGAACTAGAAATAGGCAAATGAGGTGGATATTGGAAAGCAAGTGGCACTAATTGACAAGGACAGTAATAGGTTTAGGGAATAACAGAAAGGAGCAGGAAGGGGAAAGAGAGAGGAGGGTCTTTAAATATTTATTACACAAATAGTCGCAGTGCTAGGAATAAGATGGACGAGTTGAGAGTAGTTCCCAGTGCAGGTAACATAGATGTATTTGCCATTACTGAGACGTGGTTTTAATTCAAAAAGTCGGGACATGCCGCAGAATGTCACATTCAGGGTTTTAAATTGTTCCAAGTAGATAGAAGTGTCCCGGGAAAGGGGGTGGGGTGGCATTGTATGTCCGAGATCGCTTGAACTGTTGCATAAAAACGGGTATTAAGTCTGAAGAAAACACATACAGAGTCGTTTGGATAGAATTTTCAAGGGGCAAGAAAAATTAATTTTAGGTGTGATATACCACCCCCCAAAATTTAGATGGGGGACCAGGGGAGCTACTTGGGGAAATTGTTAGGGCCACAAGGACAATAATGTAGTTTTTCTGGGAGACTTTAACTTTATTTATATTAGGAATTTCTTGACTGGGAATTTAGAATCTAACGACTTCTTAGAATAGTTCAGGAATGTTTTTTTAAGCAGTTGTGACAGAACCAAAAGGGGTAAAAACCTGCTTGGCTTGTTATGGCAAACAATGAACCCCTTGTTAAAATTTAAAAGTTTCAGAGGAATGGGGGCTGCGACCATAAATCAATTACATTTAGCATTTAATGGAAGTAGAAGTGGGATAACTCGTAACAGTCCCAGATTTTCGCTTAGCAGATACGATGGGCTTAGAGAACACTTATCATCGTTGACTAGGGTAACGAAGAGAGCCTACCCAATATGACAGTTTTCTGAACACAATACATGCTGCTCAAAGAACGTTTTTTCCCATATAAAGAAATTAGATCAAATAGAAATGACCCAAAATGGATGAATAATAGGCTGAAATATTACTAGGGCATAAGAAAGGAATTTATAGGCGTATCAAAAGAGGCGAGGGTCATTTTATGAATCAGTATATTGACATTAAGAGGGACATTAAAAAAGGGGAAAAGAAAAGCTAAAAGGGACTATGAAATTAAAGTTGCTAGGATTCTAAAACTAACCCAAAAAGTTTTTTCCAGGTATATAGAACAAAAGTCAGAGATAAGATAGTCCCCTTAAAAATAACTATGGGCATCTTACTGACAAAGAGAATGAAATGTGCTCGATTTTAAATAATTATTTTCTCTCGGTTTTTACACAGGAAAGACACTAATAATATTCCGGTAATTAATTTTTATAGTGGGCCCGAAGGAGATAAATTATGTAACATCACAGTCACTAGTGAAATGGTTGTGAAGCAGATAGACCGACTGAAGCAAAATAAGTCACGGGTCCTGATGAGGTTTTTTAAAGGGTTCTAAAGGAATGCAAAATGGAAGTCTGTGAACCATTAACTAATATTTTTAATTTATCCTTCAAACAGGGGGTAGTGTCTGTTATGTGGAAGATGGCTAATGTAATTCCTATTTTTAAAACAGGGGACAAGTCGTTACTGTCAAATTTTACCGCCCAATAAGCCTGACCTCAATTTAGGCAAATTACTAGAGTCAATTATAGCTGAGATTATAAGAAGCCATCTCGATAAGCATAGCCTGATTAATGATACTCAGCATGGATTCACAAGAGGCCGGGTTCTTGTCTAACTAATTTATTAACTTTCTTCAGTAAGCTTTTTGAGGCTTTTGACCACGATAAAGAATTGATATTTACTTAGATTTTAGTAAGGCATTTGATAGAGTTCCGCACCAAAGACTGTTGAAGAAAGTAGCAGTTTCAAGGCTTGGGGGAAGGGTGCTCCGTGGATCGAATCATGGTTTCACAGACAGGAAGCAGAGAGTGTCCATAATGGGTTAAATCTGATTGGGGATCAGTAACAAGTGGCATTCCACAGGGATCAGTCTTGGGCCCGTTTGTTTTTTATAATATATATCAATGATCTTGATGAAGGAATTACTAGTGATATGACAAATTCCCCGATGACACGAAGATAGGTAGGATAATTGATTCAAACGTAGATGTTAGGGAACTTCAGGAGGATTTAGACAAACTCTACTCTTGGTAAAGAAAAGTGGCAGATGCAGTTCAATGTAGATAAATGCAAGGTTCTGAAGCTCGGGAGTGTCCATAACCCTAGCACTTATAAGTTAAATAATGCAGAACTTAGCCATACAGATTGCAAAAAGGGACTTGGGGTTATGTAAGCAGAAAACCTTAAACCAAGACAGCAATGCCTAGGCGTACGTAATAAGGCAAATTGATTACTGGGATTTATATCAAGAAGTGTAAGCAACAGAAGTCCGGGAGGTCATATTTGCAGCTTTTATACATCATTTAGTAAGGCCTCACCTAGATTATGCAGCTCAATTCTGGTCTCCATATACAGAATGAATAATTCGTTAGAAAACATTCAGCGTAGGAGACTAAATTAATACATAGCATTAGAAATCTTCCTTATGAAGAAAAAATTGAAGACTCTTAAGTTGCATTCACTTGTTAGACGAAGAATGAGGGAGACCTGATCGAGTGTATAAGTGGAAGATAGGTATTAATAAAGGGGATTTAACAAGGTCTTGAGGATATCTCTCCAAGAGAGAACCCGCAGTAATGTATTTAAATTAGATAAGTTTAGATTTAGAAAGGACATAGGAAAGTATTGGTTTGGAAATAGGGTAGTTGATGAGTGGAACAGTCTACCTAGTTGGGTTATTGAGGCTAGGAATTTGGGTAGTTTCAAATTTAGGTTGGATAAGTACATGAGTGGGAGGGGTTGGATTTGAGTGGGACTTGCACATCAGAGCTTATTTCTTGGGTAGCATTGAAAATTGGGTTGGTCAAATGTTTGTTAGTGGGATGAATTGTAAAGGACCTGCCTAGTATGGGCCAACAGGCCTGCTGCAGTGTTCCTCCTTTCTTATGTTCTTATGTTCTTATCCCCCCTAATTCTACGCCTTTCGAGAGAGTGCAGAGTCAGGGCCTTCAGTCTATCCTCATAGGGAAGATTTCTGATACATGGGATCATCTTTGTCATCCTCCTCTGTACGTTTTCCAGAGCATTTATATCCATTATGTAATACGGTGACCAGAACTGAGCAGCATAGTCTAAATGAGGCCTAACCAAGAATATATATAGAGTTGAAGAACAACCTGAGGACTTCTATTATTTATACTTCTAGATATGAAGCCAAGAATTCTGTTAGCTTACTGTTAGATTACTGCTAACTAGAACTCCTAAATCCTTTTCACAACCAGTAGTATTTATAAGATCTACATTATTTAGTTTATATGCGGTATGGTTATTTACCTGTCCAACATTCAGAACTTTGCATTTGTCATTTATTCCCTCATCTATGTCGTTTATGTAAACTGTGAACAACAACAGGCCCAACACCGACCCCTGAGGAACACCGCTTGTGGCGTGCCCCCATTCTAATTTCTCCCCATTTATGCAAACTCTCTGCTGCCTATTTGTCAGCCATGCCTCTACCCAGGAAAAAATTTCTCCTCCTATTCCGTGTGCCTTAAGTTTCCTCAATAGCCTCTGGTGAGGAACTCTATCGAAAGCCTTACTGAAGTCCATATACACAATAGCATATTCATTACCATGATCTACCTCCTCAAACACCTTAGTGAAAAAAGTTAGTAAATTCTTAAGACAAGAACGCCCCTTTGTAAAACCGTGTTGAGATTCATTAATCAATCTGTGCCTATCAAGATGGCTACGAATTGCTTCGGCAATTATTGATTCCATAAATTTTCCCACTATGGAGGTAAGGCTTATTGGTCTATAGTTCAAAGCTGTGTTGAAATTTTCTCCAGGAGCGGGGTATCAGCCCCCTTCAGCCCCTTTAAGCCCTGAGGGGCCCAACCCTCTCAGAAGGGGCAAGCATCTTGTTTACTGCTACAACATGTAATTGATCCCAGATGCAATACGAGTATGCGACGTGGTCAAGCGACCGCCACTCCTTGCAAGAGTACAGTGTTGCAAAGTGAAGTTTGAGAGAGTCCATCTCTTACCTTAGCAGGACAATTAAGGAAAATCCTGCTCCCACTTTATTACCATGGTAAAGATAGTGAACATTGTTGCCTATACTTAAGACAGCAAGAATCAAGCATTCTGCTTTGCTTCATGGAGGAAATTTGGCAAGGAAGCAAAAAGTACTAGGTCAGCTTTTCCTTTATGTTCGAGGGGCACTGCAGTGGCGTAGGATGCTGTGAAGTCAGATTACTTTTCACCCTACTGGGAGTCACACTGATGCCAGGATAACCAACAAAGAACAGATCCATGCGTTAGTGTGAACAAAGTGTCTCACAAAACACAATAAACACTTACAGGGAAGTGTGATCAGCTTCTTTAGTGACAAGATTGTGACAATAAAGACAAACCTTGTTGAACATAGTGTACCAGTGTGCGTATTCCTAGACTATGGAAGACGTGGACATCCAAGGACACTTCAGCTTCTATCAAGTCACCGATACCTTTCGAGGGTGCAAAGAACACCATAGCTCATGCTACAAGAGCAAGGTAGGTTACAGATTTTTTGTAGTACGGGGGATTGTGCAGTTCTTGTGTCACAAGGAGTTTGTAATCAACCTATAGACGGCAGTGAGATGCGGACTTTTAAGTCCACACAAGTAAGTTGTCAGCAATCAGTGAACGAAATATGCTGACATGCTGACATAACACCCCCTAGGGGTAAATTATTATTAACATAATATAATCTATTACAGCCCAGTGAGAAGTGACTTCGACAGCTTCTCAAGACCTCGTCTGCAGGGGCGGCTGTGTGGACGAGAGCTGTCTTATCAGCTAAGTACTCCCTATATTTAATCTTTAACCTTAGCTGGTAAACCATTTCTCAACAGAAGCCAAGGACCTGTCACCTGCCTTGTAAATAGGTATTACATTTGTCATTTTCCACTTATCAGGCACTATGCCAGTTTGTAGTGATATGTTAAAAAGATTAGCCAAAGGTATGCTAAGTTCCTCTTTACATTCCTTTAACACCCTTGCAAACAGTTCATCAGGACCTGGGGATTTGTTAGGTTTTAGTTTCTCTATTTGTCTGAGGACCATGTCACTAGTTACCGCAATAGTTTATTATGCACGACTGCAGTAACTAGTGACATTTCTTTCAGACTTTACATCAGTTATTGTTTTTCTCAAGGCATACTGCAGGCCATCCCTTATCCTATTAGTTCTATCAGTGTAGGACAACTTAAATGTGGCATTCAGCAGGCACGAGGTGCATAGGTTTACTGCGTGCAACTGGCACCAAAAGCCTGGTAGATCACATCAGCAAACAGGAGATCTGGTGTGACACTGGACAGCGGGGCCAATAACATCCTGAATTGTTTTAATGCAACGTAAACATGAACTCACCAAATTTTCTTTTAAAATTAAGACAATATTGTCCATGACTACATAAACAGTTTAAAAAAATTAAGGAAATTCAATTTGTGGAGCACCACTGACGCTGACCAGGAGCCCAGGATGCGGCAAGCAATTTGTGGAGCACCACTGATGCTGACCAGAAGCCCAGGATGCAGCAAGCAATTTGTGGAGCACCACTGATGCTGACCAGGAGCCCAGGATGCAGCAAGCAATTTGTGGAGCACCACTGACGCTGACCAGAAGCCCAGGATGCAGCAAGCAATTTGTGGAGCACCACTGATGCTGACCAGGAGCCCAGGATGCAGCAAGCAATTTGTGGAGCACCACTGACGCTGACCAGAAGCCCAGGATGCAGCAAGCAATTTGTGGAGCACCACTGATGCTGACCAGGAGCCCAGGATGCAGCAAGCAATTTGTGGAGCACCACTGACGCTGACCAGGAGCCCAAGATGCACCAAGCAATTTGTGGAACACCACTGACGCTGGCCAGGAACCCAGGATACACCAAGCAATTTGTGGAGCACCGCTGACGCTGACCAGGAGCCCAGGATGCAGCAAGCAATTTGTGGAGCACCGCTGACGCTGGCCAGGAGCCCAGGATGCACCAAGCAATTTGTGGAGCACCGCTGACGCTGGCCAGGAACCCAGGATGCAGCAAGCAATTTGTGGAGCACCGCTGATGCGGCCAGGAGCCAGATGCAGCAAGCAATTGTGGAGCACCGCTGATGCTGCAGGAACCCCGGATCAGCAAAAAATTTGTGGAGCCCGCTGACGCTGCCCGGAGCCCAGGGCACCCAAACAATTTGTGGAGCACCGCTGATCTGGCCAGGGCCCCGGATGCACCAAGC
>NW_026474703.1:0-10955 GCF_026875155.1 Cherax quadricarinatus
CAAGTGGAACACCTTGACATGTTTTGTGAAGTTTCCTGCCTGGTGCACACCTGAGCTCTGGGTTTGGCTCTACCTCGTCCCCCCTGATCGGGAAAGATGCCCCCTGGAGTACCAGTTGCTTGCTGGATTACCGCAGCAGAGAGGCACAGGCCTGTTGGTGCAGGCTTTCACGGTGGGCATTGTGTGCAATTTTTGCATTGTAATGTATATTGTTTTAAAAGCCACTAAAATTGTAAATAGTTACACCCTGAGTATGTGGGTATGGTTAAAATGCTTTTCTGAAAATTCTGCATTCTGTTGTAAATAACAAGTAAAGTTATTACTGTAAATAACAGTAAAGTGATGAGTAGTTAGGGTGCTGGGAAATATGTAACATTTCTAGTAGTATTGCTTACCACCTTCAGACTTAAGCAACATATTTTTTTATACTAGCCGTATCCTGAGGGACACGGCTATCTTTTGTGAGACTTCGTCTGGAGGTGGGGGTGTTATGGGGCTATAGGACCCAACATGTATTTATAAGTAACAGTTACTCTGGAATACCTAATTATATTGAATTGATGGGGACTCAGCCCTAAATGTCATAAGGGCAGATCACTCTTATGACTGAGAGGCAGCTGGGTCAAGCCTATTTTTCTCAATATAATAGGTTATACTATAGACACACAAACACACAATTTAAATAAGTAGTTTATAAAGTTGTATTTCTTTTTGTAAAAGTAAATAAGGTGTGGTAACCAGAGAATTGTGCTTAGCAACAGTTTTTAATAAGGTGTGGTAACCAGAGAATTGTGCTTAGCAACAGTCTTTTGTTTTGGTGGGTGTGGGAGGAGCTTAGCTAGGCTCCTCCCTCTCTCTCTCTCTCTCTCTCTCTCTGTTGTTGGACTTCAAACTGGCAGGACCCCTGGGTCCTTCTATTTTTTGGGGGCATTGTGTGTGCTCCAGGGGTGAGTTTTTATAACTTAAGTTGTGGCCACCATACCCAGGGTGACTAAAGTGTGTCAAAACACTGGTTAGCCCAGAAGAGAGAAGGGCAAAGTTGCTGAGATGCACCATGTGGGAGAACAGCTAAGGGGTGTGTAGACTTGAATATGTGAATGCTGTAATTGTATATTCTGTATATATATCTATTTAGAATACAGATATATTTTTATAGTACAAAAAACAATGAATTATTATGAAATGTGTTATATGAACCCGTGGGGTGATGGTCACATGCTGGTAAACAATGGCACACTGAGTGTGAATAGTGCAGGAGACTGGCTTTGTATGCACACTGATGGGCAGAACGCGCACCAGAAGGTCGCCAAAATCACGAGTCCAGTCATGAACCACGAAGCAAAAATTTTGCCGAAAAAACTTGCCAAAAGTCAGATTTCACGAAAGTCGCGGCCACCAAACGGCGGGGGTCCTCTGTACTTGCAAAATCTGTCACATTGCTCCTCTATCCACTCTATATATGCTTTTTCTAAATCCATAAATGCAATTAAAACTTCCCTACCTTATCCTAAATACTGTTCACATATATGCCTTAATGTAAAACACTTGATCAAACACATCGACTACTTCCTTGCTTATCCTCAATCCTACATTCGGTCTTGCCTCTAATTCTTTCAATAAAACCCTACCCATACACTTTTCCTGGTAACTCAGTAAACTTATTCCTCTAAAATTTTTACAATCTCTTTTGTCCCTCTTCCCTTTATAAAGGGATTATACATGCTCTCCAGGTACCTTCCCCTCATTCATACATTTATTAAACAAAAATACCAACCACTCCAACACTATACCCCCCCCTGCTTTTAACATTTCTGTCATGATCCCGTCAGTTCCAGCAGCTTTACCCCCCCTTTCATTCTACGTAATGCCTCACGCACTTCCCCCAACTCACATCTGCTCTTCTTCACTCCTAAAAAGATGGTATATTCCCCCTGGCCAGTGCATGAAATTACCGCCCCCTCTTTTTTCCCTTGATATTTGAAAGTTCCTCAAAATATTCTCACCATCTACCCATACCTCCATTCCCCCCATCTACTAACTCCCCTACTCTGTTTTTAACTGACAAATCCATTCGTTCCCTAGGCTTTCTTAACTTGTTTAACTCACTCCAATTTTTTTCTAATTTTCATTAAATTTCTTGACAGTGCCTCTTCCAATTTATCATCTGCTCATCTTTTGCACTCTCTTACCACTCTCTTCACCTTTCTTTTACTCTCCATATACTGTACTCTTCTTATAACACTTCTGCTTTGTAAAAACTTCTCATCGCTAACTTTTTCTTTTTTATCACACCCTTTACTTCATCATTCCACAAATCACTCCTCTTTCCTCCTGCACCCCCCCTTCCTATAACCACAAACTTCTCCCCCACATTCTAATACTGCATTTTTAAAACTATTCCACCCCCTCTTAAAAACCCCCCACTACTCATATTTGCACCAGCCCACCTTTCTGCCAGTAGTTGCTTATATCTCACACTAACTTCCCTCCTCCTTAGTTTATAACACTTTCACCTCCCTCTTACTTATTTGTTCCCATTTTCCCTTTTCCCATCTACATCTTACTCTAACTGTAGCTAAAAATAAATAATGATCCAATATATCAGTTGCCCCTCTATAAACATGTACATTCTGGAGCCTACCCATCAACCTTTTATCCACCAATACATAATCTAACAAACTACTTTCATTACATGCTATAACATACCTTGTATATTTATTTATGCTCTTTTTCATAAAATATGTTTTAACTTATTACCAAATCTCTTTCTACACATAGCTCAATTTAAAGGCTTCCCATTTTCATTTACCCCTGGCACCCCAAATTTACCTACTACTCTTCCACAACATTTTTACCCACTTTAGAATTGAAATCTCCAACCACCAGTACTCTCACATTTGGTTCAAAACTCCCCATGCATTCACTCAACATTTCTCAAAAATCTCTCTCTCCTCTATACTTCTCTCTTCTCCAGGTGCAATATGCTAACTATAACCCACTTTTCACATCCAAACCCTTTATTTTACTCCACATAATCCTTGAATACATTTATAGTCCCTCTTTTCTGCCATAGCATTATCCTTCAACATTATTGCTACTCCTTCTTAGCTCTAACTCTATTTGAAACCCTGACCTAATTCCCATTTATTCCTCTCCACTAAAACTCTCCCCACCCCTTCAGCGTTGTTGCACTTAAACCCCAGGACATCCAGCTTCTTCTCAGTCATAACATCCACAATCATCCTTTTTTATCATTCGCACAACATTCACGCACATTCAAACTTTCCACTTTGACAATTTTCTTCATTTTTCCCGGCATTTTAGTTGACTTTTACAACACACATGGCTTACAGAGGAAGATTCTTATTCCACTTCCCCATGGATATAAAAGGAAAAGAAAGTAAGCCCAAGAACTATTAAGATAAAATCAAAGAAAACTCACATGAGTGTGTATAAATTAAACATTACATGTATGTGTAGTGTGAAAATAAAGTGTAAGTAAAAGTAGCGAGATGTACCTGTAATCTTGCATATTTATGAGACAGACAAAAGACACCAGCAATCCTACCATCATGTAAAACAATTACAGGCTTTCGTTTTACGCTCACTTGGCAGACGGTAGTACCTCCCTGGGTGGGTTTCTGCAAGAGGCAGGACTCCATGTTGCCATCAGGTGAGCATCTAGTGCCACTCCAGTCTTATATCTCGGTAAATACTGACCCTAAATTTTTTTTTTTATCTTATTACACAGAAAATTGCCCTCTTTAACCCTTTTAGGGTCCCCAGGCCTTCTCCCAACTTTTCTCAGGGTCGCCCCAAATTTAAAAAAAAAAAAAAAAATTTTTTTTATGAAAAGTAAGAGAATTTTTCCAGATCATAATGACACCAAAAGTATGAAATTTGATGGAAAACTACGGATTGTGCTATCGCGAAGTAGCCCGTCTCGACGATGTTTACAGGGCATCGGCATTTTTTCCCACTTTGAGCCCTATTTTTGGCCAAATTTCCCGTGTACTAGTCGACAAAAATCATAACTATTTTGCTAGAACTCCATTTTTTTCTATCGAATGAGTACAAGAAACCCCCCATTTACCGGGTTTCAACTATCCAATACAGTGGTCAGAATTTAGCAATTTTGCCAATTTCACACAAATTTCAAAAGATGCCAATTTCCAAATAGGGTCCAGAAAAAAACAAGAAAAACATTCCTGGCACTAAAATAACATTTCCTCTGTTCATTAGTCACATCCCATGCCCTCTTACATTCTTTTGCTTTACACTTTTTATTTTTTATTCTCACAAAAAAATAGAAGATTTACTGTTATGCAGACTACTGCATTAGTTTAGAAATGGTATAAATAATATCAGCACACTTATGAAAGAATATTAGACTCACCAGTTGACATGTATTGGACACTTAGCATGATTTGTTTACTTTTGAGCTTTGGCAAAAATCGAACATTTCTGCTACTTTGAGCTCAATTTCAAGGTACTTTTCATTGTAAAACCAATCAAAATCATCTCAATTTCTGTAATATGTCTTCCATTCTATAAAATGAGACCAGGAAAACTAGAATACAACAATAAATACCATACGAAAATACAGTGCAAATCGCTGTTTTAATCCAAAAACAAGGTAAAAGTTTTTTTTTCTCATTGCGCACTGTGTGCTGCAGGATTTTTTTATACTGTGCACACTGACCACATAGACCCATTCTTTCATTGTAAAGGGCTACCAGCTTCTCTCACTAGATTTGAGAGTGCTAGAATTTAGGCGTACTAGTACGTCAAAAACCCTGGTGCGTAAGCTGTACTAGTACATCCAAAACCCTGAAAGGGTTAATTTAAATTTTTTTTTTTTTTCAAAATATTCGAGCAAATGGGTGAGAGAACGTGGATCTACGTTTGGACAGTTAACGGGTTAAAACCCACAAAATAGATCAAGGGGTGCAGGGAAACCTTACCCGTCCTCAGGAATATTCGTAAAAAATCAAATATTTTTGCTACTATGTCTAATTTTAAGCTACTACATGCACTTCCATTCCTGAAACCAATCATAATCATCTCTATGTCACTAGTATGTCTTCCATTCTTTCAAACGGTTACCTAGAAATAAGTAATACAAGCATAAAAAGAATACAGTGGACCCCCGCATAGCGAACGCCTTGCATAGCGAACATTCCGCATAGCGAACGCTTTGATCGCTAAAATTTTGCCCCGCATAGTAGACAAAAACCCGCTCAGCGAACTTCGTCCGAGACGCGTCCAATGTGCGGCCTCAGCCAGCCTCACATGTGCCGCCTGTCCCATTGTTTACCAGCTAGCCTCCGCGGTAACATTCAAGCATACACTCGGAAATTTCGTAAATTTTACAGTGTTTTCGGTTCTGTTTGTTGAAAAAAAAGTGACCATGGGCCCCAAAAAAGCTTCTAGTGCCAACCCTGTGGTAAAAAGGGTGAGAATTAGTAATGGAAATTAAGAAAGATTTTGAAGGGTTTGGGGCTAACCCTGAGAAGCCTATGCCAGTTGTGGAATCCATTGTGCCTACTTCAAAAAATTTAAAGGAAATGTGTGCACATTTGGGTTGAACTGCAAAAACCCTTTTTGGATGAAAATCACCCTGACACAGCTGTGCAAAGGGGTGCTGGTGACTATTTCAATGACAATGTTATGGCCCATTTTAGACAAATCGTAAAGGAAAGGGAGGTACAGAGCTCTATGGACAGAAAAGTCCAGTGACTCTGAAGCTGGCCCTAGTGGCATTAAAAGAAGAAGGGAAGTAACCCCGGAAAAGGACTTGCCTCCTCAAGTGTTAATGGAAGGGGATTCCCCTTCTAAACACTAACACTCTCTCTCCCCTCCTCCCATCCCATCAATCATCACCAGATCTTCAATAAAAGTAAGTGTCATGTAATTGTGCATGCCTTTTTCAGTTTGTGTGTACTAAAATTAACATTTTTTTGTGGTAAAAAAATTTTTTTTTCATACTTTTGGGTGTCTTGCACGGATTAATTTTATTTCCATTATTTCTTATGGGGAAAATTAATTCGCATAGCGAACATTTCGCATAACGACCAGCCCTCTTGCACGGATTAAGTTCGCTATGCGGGGGTCCACTGTACTTGAAAACACCTCAAACTTTCTATTTTTAAACCAAAAACATGATCAGAGTTTGGCTTTTTCTATCACACACCACATTGGGCAGGATTTTTTTTTTTACACTGAACACACTCACCACACAAACCCATTTTCTCATAGCAAGGTAAAAATTTACTACTAACAATTTATCTGAGTGAGTTGAGCTCATGACATAGAACTACATGAGGGACCCTGGTCCTCTATGACGTAGTTCTATGTGATGGCCACTGAGAGGCTTTAATATCATTAAACTCTGGTTAACCCTTTCAGGGTCGAGAGGCCCTCTCCTAAACTTGTTATCAGGGTCGAAAAATTTTTTGGAAAAAGAAATTATTTTTTTATAAAATGATAGAGAATCTTTTCCTGATAATAAAGACCCCCAAAAGTATGAAATTTGATGGAAAACTTATGGAATTATGCTCTCGCAAAGTTAGCGGTCTCGACGATGTTTAGGCATTGGCGTTTTCACCCCACTTTGAGCCCTATTTTTGGCCAATTCCAGTGCTAGTCGACAAAAATCACAACTATTTCACTAGAACTCCATTTTTTCTATCAAATGAGTAACAAGAAACCACCCATTTAAACCGATTTCAACTATCCAATAAAGTGGTAAAAATTGGCAATTTTGCCAAATTTCACACAAATTTCAAAAGATGCTATTTCCAAATAGGGTTCAGAATAAACAAGACAGACTTTCCCTTTGGCACTAAAATAACATTTTCTCTGTTCATTAGTCATGTCCCCACGCCCCTCTTACATTTCTTTTGCTTTCCACTTTGAATTTTTATTCTCACAAAAAATAGAAGATTTACTGCTATGCAGACTACTGCATTAGTGTAAATGGTATAAATAATATCAGCGTACTTGTGAAAGAATACAGACTTACCAGTTGACGTGTATTGGACACGTGGCATGATTTGTTTACTTTTGAACTTTGGCAAAAATTGAACATTTCTGCTGCTTTGAGCTCAATTTCAAGGTACTTTTTTTATTGTTAAAAAATCAAACAAAATCATCTCAATTTCTGTAACATGTCTTCCATTCTATAAAATGAGACTAGGAAAACTAGAATACAATCATAAATACCATACGAAAATACAGTGCAAAGTCGCTTTTTTTAAACCAAAAACACAAAGATTTTTTTCTCATTATGCAGTGTGCCTTCAGGATTTTTTTTATACTGTCACAATGACCACACAGACCCATTCTTTCATATGTAGGCCTACCAGCTTTCTCTCGCTAGATTTGAAGGCATTAGAATTTACGCATACTAGTATGTCAATAACCCTGGTGCGTAAGACATACTAGTACATCAGAAACCCTGAAAGGGTTTTAAAATTGACACTTATAAGAAAAATATTAAATAAATGAGAGAGATTTAGCACATACTGAACAAAATTTTGACTATTTTTCAGTTTAAGGCCATGTCTTGCCAAAAGAAATCAAGCAGAGCTGATAATGGAGTGGAAGGGTAAATTTTTCATGGGCGACTCCTTACATAAGTTCTGCTTTGTAATAGTGCAGTTTATTCTAAGCATGTGTGAACTCCATTAATGCAATGGAAAAAGTCCACTCAATTGGGCACTGTCCATGTACGGAAATCCAGTGATGCAGCTGACTGTTTCTGCTGTATTGATCACATCCAAAGAATTTTTAAAAAATCAGACATCTTTACCCTCTATTAGTCCATTTTTATGGAGGTTTCACTAAACTTGTTTATAGTCTAAATGAAAACCACATGTTTCTCTTTTTACGAAATCTGAAAACAAATTCCTTAAATAAATACCCTATCAGAATATAAGTCATATTACCCTTTATAATTAATTTCAAGTACTGAAACTAAAAAAGTTAGTTTTGGGTACCTATGAGCCCCCCATAAAGCGTTGTTGAAGACGGCTAGCAGAAAGTGTAGTAGAAGCTGCATCTAAACATGTAAGGCGCTGTTCTTTTACAAGTGCATCAAGGCACTTCTTCAAATCATTTTTTCTGGCTGTGGCCCCCATGTCCAGCCGTCAAGGAGGGGAGGATGAAGGAGGAGATGCCCCTGTCCCCTTTCAAGTTCCCTCTCAGCCTCTTCCCGATCAAGCTTTTTACAGGGTCCACAATTGCAACCACTCTGTGGTCCACAGATACCATCACAGCAAGGGCAGGTCCCGTACTCGCATACTGCAATAGTAGTGTCCCTTTCACCTGTAAATTTGTGCTTTTAAATGCATAGTCTGTATCTTATGAACAACTTCACAACCATTCAATCATAAAACCTGCTACAATTTACTGCACAATGCCCATCAATAACCTAAATTACTTTATAATAATGTGTTGGGTAATGGCTACTGATCAAGAATATTTAATTCTCTATTTAGATAATCTTAATTTTTAAATGACATATGCAACTTATTACACAAAATAAAAATATTCTGCAAAGAAAATAAATTTGCCTTTTCTCTTTTGTGTTACACAACCATCATACTTAAATTGGAACTTCTATACAAAACTGAAAAAAAGGCAAATTAATGTATCTTTCTAATAAAATAAAAACTAACCTTTTCTTGCAGTAACTCCTGCAGAGTTAGAAATGCCTTCAACATGTGGTCCTGCAACTTCTCCATCTTTGACCATCTGGTTTTACAATGATGGCAATTATCAGGTTGCAGGGGGCCTTGCAAATCTGATTTGAGCCACTTCACATCCAGACGAGGTTGTGGACGAAGAGTGACACCCCCCATGTTCCCCTGCCATAAAAAGTGGGAACTCACAGCAGTCATTGTGAATTTATGAACTGAAACGTGAAAGAATAAATATAAGTATGTATATGCTACTCACATATAATGTGCAGTATTGTAATTGCCTAGTTAGGAGCTACTACAGGACAAAATGAGGAGGGTAATGCATCTCCCTAACTTTGTGAGACAGCTGAATCTTACAACTAGTTGGTCGAGATATAGCATATCCAAGAACTAGCTTAAACTAAAACAAGAAAGCTAGATTACTATTCTCCAGCAAATCCAATCTCAAGAGAACTTAAAACATCAGCTTGATATAATTACCACCAAACCACTGTGTCCTGTATATCATAGCTGATATGAGTGTTTATAGGAGAAATATAAATTACATGTATATTACTACAGTTCAGCCTCAGCTGAAAATTTACGGAATTATGCTCTCGCAAAGTTAGGAACCTCAGTGATATTTACAAATCGGCGATTTCGCCCACTTTGAGCCCTATTTTCGGCTAATTCCATTGTTCCAGTCGACCAAACTCATTACTTTTTTTTTAGAAAAATCCATTTTTTCTATCGATTGAGTACAAAAAACTCCCCCTTTTTACGTTTTCAACTCCCCAATAACGGGCAGAAATTTCCCAATTTGGTTTTCACAAAAATTAAAAAAAATATGACAATTTCAAAATAAGGTCCAGAATAAAACAATGCAGAATTCGGGCTCTAAAAAAAACATTTTTTTTGTTCATCTCACTCCCCAACCAATCTGATTTTACCTTCTTTCTATTTTGAATTTTTTATTCAAAAAAAAAAATAGAATTTTTACTGTTATGCAGACAACTGAATACTGTAAAAATTTTAAAATAACATCATCCCATTCTGACTGCATTTTTAAATGGTGTTAGACATTTATTGGCAATGACATCTTTGTTTACTGTTGAACATGGGAAAAAAATCAAACATTTCCCCTCTTTTAAAACCCATTTCCCCGGTTTTTTTATGAAAAAATCAATCAATCACCTCTTTTCTTAATATTTTTTCCCCATTCTATCAAATAAAACCCCAAAAAACGAGAATAAAACCTAAATACTATACGAAAATAGACCACAAAGTCAGCATTTTAATTAAAAAAAAAAGGGCGGGGTTTTTTTTTTTTTCATTATGCACTGCATGCTCCAGGATTTTTTTTTTATGGGCACCTGACCCCACAACCCCTTCTCTCCATGTGGCCTACCCCTTTCTCCCCGTTATTTGAAGCCGCTAGAATTTATGAGTATACAGTGGACCCCCCTTAAGTATTTTTTACTCCCTAAGTATTTCGGGGGCCAGTACTGACCCAAAATTTTTCCCCTAAGGAAATTGTGAAGTAATTTTCCATTTCAACCCCCCAAAAAAAACCGTCAAAAGCACTTACATAAAAACACTTACATAAAAGGTCGATTTTTGGAGGTAATTTATGCGGGGGGCCACTGTAAAACGTCAAACCAGTACGTGGACCCCCGACCCGCGATATTAATCCATTCCTGAGAGCTCATCATTAAAAGAAAATTTTCGTTAGCCGATTAATTTTCCCCCCAAAGAAAAATGGAAAACAAAAATTTAAACGTGCAAGACACCCCAAAAGTATTGAAAAAAAAGTTCACAATTAAGCATTGTTCAGGTTTTCAATTCTTCATGTCTATGTACCCTTGAATTCCTGCACATATTTTTCAGCTGCTTTTTGGTCCAAACTGGCAGCCTCACCATGCCTTTTCACACTATGTAAAGCCACTACGATCTTAAAACCTCAAAACCCAAATTTGCTGGGCCCTTTAAAATTTACTCACTCACCACTATTGCAGGCATTTTTTAATTAAAACCCTTGAGGGTTTTCGTCGATAGCGTCTTACGGGTAGGGGTTTTTGACTACTATACGCATAAATTCCTTTTGCGGGGCCTAAATCTCGCCGAAAAGGCTGAAGGGGCCCAGGGTGAGAGAAGGGTCTGGTGGTCATGTGCGCGTAGAAAAAAAAACTGGGACCCAGTGGTGCATTGGGAATCCCTCTTAGAAACAATGTCCCCATGCCTCGCGGTAAGAATTCCCTCACTCCCGGGGAA
>NW_026474704.1:0-10770 GCF_026875155.1 Cherax quadricarinatus
CTGACACCCCAAAGTTTTTGAAAAAAAAAAATTTTTACCACATGAAATATTAATTTTTAATACACACAAACTGAAAAAGACATGCACAGTTACATGACACTTACCTTTATTTGAAGATCTGGTGATGATGATGGGATGGGAGGAGGGGAGTGTTGATGGTGTTAGTGTTTAGAAGGGGAATCCCCTTCCATTAGGACTTGAGGTGCAAGTCCTTTTCTGGGGTTACTTCCCTTCTTCTTTTAATGCCACTAGGACCAGCTGAGAGTCACTGGACCTCTGTCGCACAACATATCTGTCCATAGAGGCCTGTACCTCCCGTTCCTTTATGACATTCCTAAAGTGTTTCACAACATTGTCAGTGTACAGGTTGCCAACACGGCTTGCAGTAGCTGTGTCAGGGTGATTTTCATCAAAAAAGGTTTGCACTTTAAGCCACATTGCACACATTTCTTTAATCTTTGAAGTAGGCAACTTCTTCAGTTTCTCTATCCCCTCCTCTGAAGCAGTTTCCTCAGGTGTGGCCTCTTGCTGTTGAAAATGATCTAGCAGCTCATCAGTGGTTAGTTTTTCATTGTCCTCCTCCACCAACTCTTCCACATCCACCCCACTAACCTCCAACCCCAAGGACTTTCCCAATGCCACAATGGATAAATCAACTGGCATAGGATTCCCAGGGTTAGCCTCAAACCCTTCAAAATCCCTTTTGTCTACACATTCTGGCCACAGTTTTTTCCAAGCAGAGTTCAAGGTCCTCTTAGTCACTTCCTCCCAAGCCTTACCTATAATGTTTACACAATTGAGGATGCTAAAGTGATCTCTTCAAAACTCTCTTAGAGTCAATTGAGTTTCTGAGGTCACTAGAAAGCACCTTTCAAACATAGCTTTTGTGTACAGTTTCTTGAAGTTGGTAATGACCTGCTGGTCCATGAGCTGCAGGAGAGGAGTGGTATTAGGAGGCAAAAACTTCACCTTAATGAAGCTCATGTCCCCAGAAAGTCGCTCTGCCAAGTCTGAAGGATGACCAGGAGCATTGTCTAATACTAGGAGGCACTTAAGGTCCAATTTATTTTCCAGGAGGTAATTTTTCACAGTGGGGGCAAATGCATGATGTAACCAGTGATAGAAAAAGTCCCTTGTGACCCATGCCTTACTGTTTGCCGTCCACAGCACACACAAATTAGTCTTGAGGACATTGTTTTTCCTGAGCACACTGGGAGTTTCAGAGTGATACACCAATAAAGGCTTCACTTTGCAATCACCACTAGCATTGGCACACATCAACAGAGTAAGCCTGTCTTTCATAGGCTTATGTCCTGGGAGTGCCTTTTCCTCCTGAGTAATTTAGGTCCTGCTTGGCATTTTCTTCCAAAACAGGCCTGTTTTGTCACAATTAAACACTTGTTCAGGTTTCAGTCCTTCACTGTCTATGTACTCCTTGAATTCCTGCACATATTTTTCAGCTGCTTTGTGGTCCGAACTGGCAGCCTCACCATGCCTTATCACACTATGTATGCCACTATGATTCTTAAATCTCTCAAACCAACCTTTGCTGGCCTTAAATTCACTCACATCACCACTAGTTGCTGGCATTTTTTTTAATTAAATCATCATGCAACTTCCTAGCCTTTTCACATATGATCGCTTGAGAGATGCTATCTCCTGCCATCTGTTTTTCGCTTATCCACACCAATAACAGTCTCTCAACGTCTTCTATCACTTGCGATCTCAGTTTCGAAAACATAGTTGCACCTTTGGCAAGAACAGCTTCCTTGATTGCCATTTTCTTCCCCACAATAGTAGCGATTGTTGATTGGGGTTTTGTGTACAACTTGGCCAGCTCGGAGACACGCACTCCACTTTCATACTTTGCAATGATCTCTTTCTTCATATCCATAGTAATTCTCACCCTTTTTGCTGTAGGGTTGGCACTAGAAGCTTTCTTGGGGCCCATGGTGACTTATTTTTCTGGTGCAATCACTACAAACGCTGTGATACTATGAAATGTTCTGATTGTATGTTTGGATGGGATCGCAGTGGCTGGCTGGCTTGTAAACACTGGCACCCATTGGACAAGTGAGGCGCGCTCAGGCCACAAGTGGACGCGTCTCAAACAGAATGAATAGCATTGGTTGGGTTTTTTAGTGCTAGTCGAGGCAAAATTTTTGCGTTAAAATGTATCGCTAGTCGAATTTAACGTTAGATGATGCCAGCGTTGGTCGAGGGTCCACTGTATTCTCATACAGTCCCCTCTTTGCTTTCATGGACATATCACTAGTAATTCCCCCATCAAGGTTGTTGATATATATTATAAACAAGAACGGGCCCAAGACTGATCCCTGTATAACAATACAGTGGACTCCTGAGTTTCGGCAGCCTTAACTTTCGCGAAATTCGACTTTCGGGGATTTTTTTTTGAAAAATTTGGCCTCGAGTTTCGTGAAAAAACTTATGTTTCGGCGACCGTCCGGTACCCGTCTGCCCATCACCATGCACACAAAGCCAGTCTCCCACGCCATTCATGCTCAGTGTGCCATTGTTTACCAACTCGTGATCATCACCCCGCGGGTTCATACATTTCATAATAATCCATTGTTTTTTGTGCTTGCAACTGCTAAATAAGTCATCATGGACCCAAGGAAAGCTAGTGCAAGCCCTTTGGTAAATAAAGTGAGTGACGGGGATGTGGAAGAGTTGGTGTAAGACCACAGGGAAGAGCTAACCACTGACGAACTGCAAGAGCTTCAACTGGAACAGCATCAGACCACAGCCAAGGAACTTGCTTCAGAGGAGGAGGAAGAGGGAGTGGATAAGGTGCCTTCTTCAGTGATTAAGGACATGTGTGGAATGTGGAATGAGTTGCAAAGTTTTGTTGAAAAGTATCACCCTGACCAAGCTGAAACAAGCCATATCTGCAACATGTACAATGACAGTGTTGTGTCCCACTTCAGGGAAATCTTAAAGAAACGCCAGAAAAAGACCTCTCTGTATAGATATTTTGTGCGCCAGGGGTCCAGTGACTCTCAAGTTGTTCCCAGTGGCATTAAAAGAAGAAGGGAAGTAACCCTAGATAAGGACTTGCTACCTAAAGTCCTAATGGAAGGAGATTCTCCTTCCAAACAATAGTGTACACCTTCCTCCTATCACCTCCTCCCATCTTCCATCCACCCAGAAGTCTTCAGTAAATGTAAGTGTAATGTTATTATTATTTATTTTAAATGCATGTTCTTGATTTCTGATTGTTTTCATTATGTAAATCTTTATTTAATTTGAAAAAAATATTTTATTTTAATATTTTTGGGTGTGTGGAACGGATTAATTTTATTTCCATTATTTCTTATGGGAGAAATGGTTTCGAGTTTCGTGAATTTCGACCTTCGGGGGCTCTCTGGAACGGATTAATCATGAAACTCGGGGGTCCACTGTACTTGTTACAGATCCCCACTTGGATTTAACCCCATTTAAGCACACTCTCTGCTTCCTATTGGTGAGCCATGACTCAATCCATGACAGCACTTTTGCCCCAGTGCCATGAGCTACCACTTTCTTGAACAGTCGCTGGTGTGGTACTCTATCAAAAGCTTTACTAAAATCTAAATAAACAATATCAAATTCTTAATCATGATGAGCAGCCTCAAAAGCTTTACTGAAGGAGGTTAATAAATTAGTTGGGCAGGAGCGGCCCCTCGTGAATCCATGCTGAGTATCATTAATCAAATTATGCTTATCAAGATGGCTTCTTGTAATATCAGCTATAATTGAATCTACACATTGAGGTTTGGCTTATTGGGCAGTAATTTGATGGTAACAACTTGTCCTCTGCTTTAAAAATAGGAATTACATTAGCCATCGTTGTGCTCCGGGTTTTCTCGTGTTCTCACGGTCGCTCTTACGTGCTAGAACTTTAATTTGTGCCATCAATCCTATACGATACATCCCTCTAGCGCCTGGAACCAATCTTGGGTGGAAAACATTATATACTGAGTCAAAAAAGGAGAATTAGTGTGCACTACCTAGCAGAGTTTACTGCCAGAGGGGAATCATAGGCCTGTGTTTCCGTGTGCAAAATAATAATAATAGAACTTTTCTTTGTCAGAGGAAAGAAAGTCTCCCTGATAACATTGTGTATACATAGTGTATAGTGTATACTACAGTGGCTCCCTAGTATATAGATGATAAAGGCTAAAGTGTCATTTGAAAACAGGTAAATTTGTAAATGAAGTGATAAGCCTATAGAGGCAGGTGCCAGAAGTCGCCAGAATCTTACCACACTGGTCAGCTGTTTTAATAATCTTCCTGGCCTGCTAGTGTGCTCGCATACAATCTAGTGATACCAGTGAATAGCAGAATACAGTGCTGTAGTAGCAACTAACCAGTATTATAATGGTACTTAGTGGAGTGGTGACTTTCATTAGTTTCTTTTTTCTTGAAATACCAGACATATACTGTGAATTTCATATAACCTGTAGTTACCAACGGTCGCAATATACACAACGAGAAGCAATTATTACTCCAGAAAAGCGTCCTTCCTCCAAAATTTCCACCAGTCAACTATGGGATAATATAGCATTTATTGTGGGAAAAAAAAAAAAAAAATAAAAAGAAATACAGCGATTGATAAAAAAGGGGTTTGAGGCTCGCCCTTTTCGCCTGTGGAGCTGCCAAAAATCACCGGTTTCTTCAACACGCAAGTTATATTTTTTGTATCAATCAAATCACATATTACTCGGGTAGAAAATTTTCCAGTGATCCTTCATGTGTTACCCCAAAATCACCGACCAAATTTTTAAATAAGTGCCCCACTGATCAATCAATAAACTGGTCCGAACCCTTTTTATGGCCGAACCCTTGCGGGTCCAAACCCTTACTGGTTTCAAAGGATTCGTGGACAGTAAAGCAACTGTAAACGGGGGGTTGTAGCCCCCTTTATCAAACACAAACAATAAATATAAATCAGGAACAAACCGGGAAAGCTGTCCAATATACAAGACATTTTAGAAAAAAAAATAAAAAAGCTAGGCTTCTTTTAAAGGGGGTTATTAATAGAATATTCAAAGGTTCTAGTAAATTACGTAAATAAAACCATTAAAATAAATATAAGTTGTGTAGTTGCGGTCAATCAAACAAACAGCTTCCACATGGATAAATTGTCATTTTTGTGGAAATGGTGTCACCCCCCCTTGTGCAGATTCCAAGAACTAGCTACAAGCATAAAAAACGGGGAATTTTTTTGGGGGTATGCCCAAATGAAAAAATCTGGGACAAAATCAAAAGGGTATTAAAAGAGGACAACATCAAAGCTGCTTTCATAGAAAACCGGGAAAGCTTTCTACAACAGATGGGAACATAAAAAATAAAAACAAAAGGCCAATACCGTGACTTGAACGTACACAAAAAAGCCAAAAAAAGAGAAACACGCGACGTTTTCGGTCAACTTGGACCATTGACAAAGTCACACTCGTAACTTCTTTCTTTAGTGGGGTTATTGTGTATGGGAACAAAAAAGTCTGGGCGAATGGGACTGCCCCTTTATACTGGGCCCTGTTCAAAACTGTAAGGCTGGGTGAAGCCTGGTATCCTAAATGTGGGCTGAAGTGCTGCCGGGAGACAGAAGGTGAAGTGGGGAGGGCTGTCCGGGGGACAGTAAGGTGAAGCTGGGGTGCTGTCCTGGGAGACAGTAAAAGGTGAAGCTGGAGATTTTTTCCAGGTAGTCAAAAACGCAGGAAGGAATGCAAAAATGACCTCATAGGGGGGCAGGAGCCCAGTAGGGAAACAAGGTTGTCAAAGTAAATAAAACCAATATTGCAAACTGAAATACCCCAGGAAAAAGCAAACAAGAGGACTCCACAGCAATATTTAGAAAAAATTACCAAAAAAAACTGTGGGGCTCCCCGTTGGTGCTAGGGAGGATAGGGTAAGACAGGGAAAATGCACCACAGGGAATACATCACAGAAACCCCAAAGGGAAAAGAAACCAACCCGTCACAAACTATGCACTTGGATCTGCAGGATGGGAAAATTTTGGAAAAACAGACGGGACGTGCAAATAGACCACCCAAAAAAAAACCAGCCCATATGACAACAGGAAAAAAGCAAACTCCCTTCCGTAAGCTTTTAACCCTGAACTGTGTACCTCTTCATACAGGAAAGACTTGCAACAAAAATTGCCAGGAACCCATCAAAAGGGGGACAAAAAGATAAAAACACCCAAAAGCAGGGAAAACCGGGGTACCCACCACTCAAGGGAAAGGGGTTTTTTAGTGCCGGAAAAAAAAAAAAACTGGCGGGAAATGCAGAAATCGCACCAAACCCGTCTTTCCCTGGGGGGAAACCCACATCAAAGGCCTCCCTCCAAACCAACAATAAAATACAAATCCGGGAAAAAAAAATCCTCCCCCCCCGTACCAACAAACCCCCAGCAGATACATTCTTTTTGCAAATATACAGGGTAAAAAGCCAGCAACAAACAAAAAAATACCTTCATCCTGGACTGCTTGCAGGGGAAAAGGGCAATTCCGGCTTTCACTGGACCCACAAAAAGGGATATTTGGGACAACGAAATTGGATCCCCCGGTTAAAACCTATCAATGGACAATAACAGGAAAAAGGGGGGGGAAGGGTTGCCCTGTACTTTGCAGAGTCACTTGTTTGCACAAAAACTCTTAATGCCCCAAATGATGTAGGGGAATTTTTGCAGAAAAAAGGTCGAGAACCAAAACCTGTCATTGTGGTATCTACAAGCCCCGGATGCAACACCCCAGAAATTTCCGGGAACACTGTTAAAAATTGCCACTGTCGGGAAAATCTTCAGCTCCTGCACCCAACATCTTCTTTTTGGGGATTTCAACTTAAACAAACCCAAACTGGGGAAATGGGAAATAATATTGTTCAGTAATACACCAGAGGCAGCTTGATGAAAACTCACACCACACGAGCTTTTAAATCTCTGCACAAATTCAATTTAAACCCGCAAATAAAAAAGCCACTAGACTGGAAAATAACTAGACCTCATCTTTACAACAAAGTGATCTATAAAATGTCACCATACAAAAAAAAATATACCAGATCACAAAATAATTGAGGGTTTAGACATGTATCGTGGAGCCCCAGACCCCATAATGAGACTAGTCACGAGGGGGCATTCACCAAATTCAAATTTAATAACAAAAAAATAAAGTGGGGGCCAAGTAAAAACCAGTCCCAACCGATATAAGTGGGAAGAAACTAAACAACACAGACCCCCCAAATTATGCCTAGAACAGTTTTAATTGGGGCACCGTTTTTATGACAAAGGGTTATTTTCCCCTAAAAAAAGGAGGGGTAGATGTAAAAAAGAAAGAACAGGCGCTCCCTTTTCAGGGGATGGAAAAGAATAACAGAGCGGGGTAAAAGAGGTCAAAATATCTGAAATGTGTAGGGAGACCTGGTCAAAAAATAGCAAGCACGAACTTAAGCTAAAGGGAAACTTTAGGGGTAGGAATCACGGGAAGAACAAAAGCCCTAAAAGAAATCAAAAAAAACCCAAAGTATTTTTTCTCCTATGCCAAATCAAAGTCGAGAACAACGTCCAGTATTGGGCCCCTACTTAAACAAGATGGTCCTACACAGATGACAGCAAGGAAATGAGTGAGCTACTCAAGTCCCAATATGACTCAGTTTTTAGCAAGCCACTAACCAGATTGAGAGTCGAAGATCAAAATGAATTTTTTATGAGAGAGCCACAAAATTTGATTAACACAAGCCTATCGATGTTATCCTGACGCCAAAATGACTTCGAACGGGCGATAAATGACAATGCCCATGCACTCTGCCCCAGGGCCAGACTCATGGAACGCCGTGTTCATCAAGAACTGCAAGAAGCCCCTATCACGAGCCTTTTCCATCCCATGGGGGAGGGGGCATGGACACGGGGGTCGTCCCACAGTTACTAAAAACAACAGACATAGCCCCACTCCACAAAGGGGGCAGTAAAGCAACAGCAAAGAACTACAGATCAATAGCACTAACAGCCCATATCATAAAAATCTTTGAAAGGGTCCTAAGAAGCAAGATCACCACCCCTCTAGAAACCCATCAGTTACACAACCCAGGGCAACATGGGTTTAGAACAGGTCGCTCCTGTCTGTCTCAACTATTGGATCACTACGACAAGGTCCTAAATGCACTAGAAGACAAAAAGAATGCAGATGTAATATATACAGACTTTGCAAAAGCCTTCGACAAGTGTGACCATGGCGTAATAGCGCACAAAATGCATGCTAAAGGAATAACAGGAAAAGTCGGTTGATGGATCTATAATTTCCTCACTAACAGAACACAGAGAGTAGTCGTCAACAGAGTAAAGTCCGAGGCAGCTACGGTGAAAAGCTCTGTTCCACAAGGCACAGTACTCACTCCCATCTTGTTCCTCATCCTCATATCCGACATAGACAAGGATGTCAGTCACAGCACCATGTCTTCCTTTGCAGATGACACCCGAATCTGCATGACAGTGTCTTCCATTGCAGACACTGCAAGGCTCCAGGCGGACATCAACCAAATCTTTCAGTGGGCTGCAGAAAACAATATGAAGTTCAACGATGAGAAATTTCAATTACTCAGATATGGTAAACACGAGGAAATTAAATCTTCATCAGAGTACAAAACAAATTCTGGCCACAAAATAGAGCGAAACACCAACGACAAAGACCTGGGAGTGATCATGTCGGAGGATCTCACCTTCAAGGACCATAAATTGTATCAATCGCATCTGCTAGAAAAATGACAGGATGGATAATGAGAACCTTCAAAAACTAGGGAGGCCAAGCCCATGATGACACTCTTCAGGTCACTTGTTCTATCTAGGCTGGAATATTGCTGCACACTAACGCACCTTTCAAGGCAGGTGAAATTGCTGACCTAGAAAATGTACAGAGAACCTTCATGGCGCGCATAATGGAGATAAAACACCTCAATTACTGGGAGCGCTTGAGGTTCCTAAACCTGTATTCCTGGAATGCAGGCAGGAGAGATTTCATGATTATATAACCTGGAAAATCCTAGAGGGACTAGTACCGAACTTGCACACGAAAATCACTCACTACGAAAGCAAAAGACTTGGCAAATGATGCAACATCCCCCCAATGAAAAGCAGGGGTGTCACTAGCACCTTAAGAGACCATACAATAAGTGTCAGGGGCCCGAGACTGTTCAACTGCCTCCAGCATACATAAGGGGGATTACCAAACAGACCCCTGGCAGTCTTCAAGCTGGCACTGGACAAGCACCTAAAGTCGGTTCCTGACCAGCCGGGCTGTGGCTCGTACGTTGTTTTGCGTGCAGCCAGCAGCAACAGCCTGGTTGATCAGGCTCTGATCCACCAGGAGGCCTGGTCACAGACCGGGCCGCGGGGGCGTTGACCCCCGGAACTCTCTCCAGGTAAACTCCAGGTATCATTCACTACACCTGTTTGAAGAGATAAATAAAAAAATGTTAGTTATTGGTTCACAGAGATCCATTTTGCATTCCTTAAGAACCCTAGAAAAAAGCTTATCAGGACCTGGCAATGTATTTTGTTTCTGTCGGTCTATTTGTTTCATGACCATTTCACTAGTGACTGTGATATTACATAATTTATCTTCTTTAGGCCCACTATAAAAATTAAGTACTGGGATATTGTTAGTGTCTTCCTGTGTGAAAATCGAGAGAAAATAATTACAGCCTCTCCTCACTTAGCAATGTACTCGTTTACCGACGCCTCAGACTTGTGATGGGCTCTTTGACCTAAATAATGTATATTAGAGCTGATTTTCTTTATTCTGTTTATTTCAATATAGAGTACACTTCTGTATAAACATTTAAAAATATACCAGAAATGTTACAGTATCAAAGATGGTTGACACAAACTCACTACCGTTATAGTATGCTCCTCACTTAGCGGTGAATTCGTTTAACGACGTGATCTTAGGAACAGAACTCCCTTCGTTAAGTGAGGAGAGGTTGTATTAAAAATCGAGCACCTCTCATTCTCCTTGTCAATAAGATGCCCAGAGTTATTTTTAAGGGGATCTATCTTATCTCTAACTTTTTTTTATAAATCTGGAAAAAACTTTTGGTTTAGTCTTTAACCCTTTGACTGTTTCCGACGTATTTATACGTCTTACGAGCCAATGTTTCTGACGTATTTATACGCATAAATTCTAGCAGCTTCAAATCAAGCAGGAGAAAGCTGCAAGGCCCACATGTGAGAGAATGGGTCTCCATGGTCAGTGTGCACCATATAAAAAAAATCGGGGAGCCAGTGGTGCATTGTGGGAATGCCATTTCAGTTGTCATTTTTCAGCATGTCTAGTGGTAAGAAATATGTGATTCCCCAGCAAATCTGGGACTCTTCTCTTCCCAAGTGATGCTCTAACACAGATGGAAGTGTCAGTGAAGATCAATTTCATGATTTGGAGGAGTTTGAGACCAAAAGCAATGGAGGAGGAGGAGGGGGAGGAGGGGAGGAAGAGGAGGAGGAGGAGGAGGAGGAGGGAAGGAAGAGGAGGAGGAGGAGGAGGAGGAGGAGGAGGAGGAGGAGAAGAGGAGGAGGAGGAGGAAGAAGAAGATGTAATAATATTGTTCCTTGAAGCAAGAAAAAAAAAAGTCCACCCCATGACAGTGACAAGATAAGGGGAGATAACATCTGATAAGAGCTTTACTTTGATGAGCGTAAAAGGAGGGTAATATTACATGACCACGCCCCTTTTTTTTGGTACCAAAAAAATTTTTGCGTTATTTTTGGGCTAAATCCCC
>NW_026474705.1:0-10295 GCF_026875155.1 Cherax quadricarinatus
GTAAAAAAAAAGAGTGACTGTATTTTTTTTTAACTCTCGGGCTGTTTTAACCCTTTGGGGGTTTGGGCCATACTAGTAGGGCTTACGCGCCGGGGGTTTTTGACGTACTAGTACGCATAAATTCTAGAGCCCTCAAATCTACAAGAGAAAGCGGTAGGCCTACATATGAAAAAGGGGTCTATGTGGTCAGTGGCGCAGTATAAAAAAAATCCTGCAGCAACAGTGCGTAATGAGAAAAAAAAAAAACTTTGCCCGTGTTTTTGGTTTAAAACAGCGACTTTGCACTGTATTTTCGTATGGTATTTATTTGTATTCTAGTTTTCCGGGTCTTTTTTTATAGAATGGAAGAAATATTACGAAATTGAGATGATTTTGATTAGTTTCACAGTAAAAAGTCCCTTTGAAATGAGCTCAAAGTTGCAGAAATGTTGTTTTTTTGCCAAAGTTCAAAATAAAAAAATCATGCCCGATCCAATACACGAAACTGGTAAATCAATTTTTCTTTTACATGCGCTGGTTTTAAATTTTACCATTTCTACACTAATACAGTTCTGCATAAAAGAAATCTTCTATTTTTTTGTAGAAAAAAAATTCAAAGGGGAAAGAAAAAGAAATGTAAGGGGGGCCGGGGGATGTTTACTAATGAACAGAAAAAATGTTTTTTTAGTGCCAGGAATGTCTTCTTGTTTTTTCGGCCCTATTTGGAAAAATTGGCTTTTTTTTGAAATTTGTGTGAAATTGGAAAAATTGCAAAATTCTGCCCCATTTTATTGGAATTGAAAATCGGTATATGGTGGTTTCTTGTACTCTTCGATAAAAAAAAAGGAGTTATAGCGAAATATTATATTTTGTCGACTATACACGGAATTGGCCAAAAAAAGGGCTAAAAAATGGGAAAATCGCCGATGCGTGAACATCGTTGAGACCGCTAATTTGGAAGCATAATTCTGAAAGTTTTCACAAATTTCATATTTTGGTGTCATTATGACCGAAAAATATTCTCTTCTTTCATAAGAAAAAAAATTTTTTTTTTTAAATTTTTGGGGACCCTGAGAACAAGTCCTTTTAGAGGGGCCCGGCGACCCTCTAAGGGTTAAATATATATATTTTAAAATGAGATGGGGGGCCAGGGGTACCTACACCGTCTTCCTACAAATAAAATACCCCACCTCTCGCCCCACATTAAATTACAAATACTTTAAGTAAGTAATGAGTGAGTACATGTATTTTTACTTTTTGTTTTTTAAAGCCTAGTTCTATTAAAGTGTAAAATTGTTGTCTGGGTTTTATGGGTTTTTTTAAAAGGAAAAAAATGGCATTTTGCTTTCTGGCAATGTCTGCCTGGAACCTAACCCCCCGTATAATGGGGCCTTTTCTAATGAAATCCTTGATTGGTGTTGACAAGTGTCACTTGTCACCAAAATTGCTGATCATGCTGGCTCCCATGAACCCTTGGGATTTGCTTTTTATTTTTCTCACTGTTACATCTTCTATCTGTCTAGCTTCTGTCTCTGTGTATCTGCTCTGATTGTCTTTGTCTGCCGTCCTCTTTGGCGCCTGTGTATTTTTCCTTTTCTGTCTATTCTCTCTGCCTGCTCTCTCTCTTCTCAAGGGGAGCTGCTCATAACCAACAAAATACACGTTTCAGAATTTCCACGTCTTATTCCTAACGGGGTGAAAATGATATACTTGCCAGTCTGTTTATCCCTTTTACTATAAACAGTATAGCACCTTGTTTGGCTTTTTAGATTACCTGGTAATATAATTATTATGAAAATGAATTTATATGTACCTGTGAGACAAACAGAGATAAGTAGAACAGCCAAAGTCAAATCAGCCAGCCACCCAGCCACCTGCCAACACACATTAACATGTTCCAGATTTTTCTTTTTACTTAGGCATAGGTTACAAGACATTCTGGCAGGGTAAACTACTAGTGGTATCAAAAAACAAAGGCGTGGGACAAATTTGCACATGGTTATTATCGGTTTGATATTTACCAAACCCCTTGTGGCCACACCCTCTCAAACCCAAAAAACTCTGGGTCAACATCACTTTCCTTTAAAAGGGATGTTAATAGACATGGACAGTGAATCCCCAGGCTTGCAACTGTTTGCTCTAGCTGGCGCTCAAAATTTCTGGGGTAAGACCCATTCTATACTGACAATGCATCTCTTTTCAATCGTGCCAAATTTGGGGACAGGAAAAACAAAAAATTGAACTACATTTTGGGGCACTAGCATTAAAAATAAGACGTTTGGGCAGTTAAAAGGGGTTAAGGTTCAAACACTCTTTTCTTGAGTATGATTCAAGCAAGTCATAGAATCTGAAGAGTCCAGTCAGGAAATCAAACCACAGCTTGTGCAATGAGGCAAATATGTTTCCACAAAGCAGGCACATTGCTTTCAGTTAATTTTCCCCAACAGAAAATATTTTAAATTTGTGGCCTGCGAATTAGGCATACACACACACATAAGCACCACCACACACCATATATATATATATATAATAATAACAGAAGGGCACTGCAATGGCAAGAGTCTGGTACGGATAGGTATCACAGGGTGCCTTGATGACCGGGCCCCACAGGGGTCAGTCCTAGGACCAGTGCTATTTCGGGTATATGTGAATGACTGGGAAAGGGTTAGACTCAGAAGTGTCCCTGTTCACCAATAAATGAATAATGGGGAATTAAATCAGCGAGGTCAGGTATGCCTTAAAGAGACCTGGACAGGGGCACCGGTCCAGAAAACTGGTTCTCAAATTTAACCCCGCCAAATGCAAAGTCATGAGTTGGGGAAAGGGGGCAAAGAAGACCGCAGATGGAGTTGGGTAGTTCCAAAAAACTGAAAACCCTCACTCGAGGGAAAGTTTTGGGATGAGTATAACACCAAGAGTCCCCAAATACACGAAAACCAATAACTGCTCAGTTATTGGGCGCCGGAAAAACCTGAAATAACTTTCGATCCCTTAAAATGAATCTTTTCAAGATACGTACAATTACTCAGGCTTCATATTGCAGTATCTGACCTTTTTTGGAATTCAACTTGATAAAGCACGTCAACAAATTACGAAAGTGCAAAGGTTCGCAAAAATTAGTTGCAAACTAAGGGAAATGTCCCACGAAAAAAGGTTTTGGGAAAAAAGTCCTGAGCACGGGACAGGGGGGTTAGGGGAGACATGATAACAACTACAAAAACTGCATGGGAAAAGACAAGGGGGACAGAGACAAGAGTTTTCCCGAGAGGGGGCACAGAAACAAGGGTCACAGTTGGAAAATTAAGACCCAGATCAGCACAGGGATTTGGAAGTTTTCTTCATCAAGATATAAGGACCTTACATAGCTTTAAGATGGGTGTGATAAAGTTATGCAGCAGGGAGAGAGAGGCCAGTACACTCAGTGAAGAGGTGGGGCCGGGACCAAGTCTCGCCCCTTTGAAACCACAACTAGTTGAGTAAAAAAGCACACTAACACACACGTACACACACAAGCACACGTGCACACTAACACACGCACTCACACCTGACGGGGAGGCAATGAGTCATGGTACGTAATATTATCACAGTGGGCACCTTGAGACGGGTCCCACAGGGCCGTCCTGGGGACCAGTGCTATTTTTGGTTATTAACAACATGATGGAAGGGGTTAGACTCAAAGTTCCCTGTTCCCAGACATGTGAAGTTAATGGAAATTTAAATCAGATGGGACCGGCGGATTTCAGAGAACCTGGACAGACTGGACACCTGGCCCAGCAACGGGCTTCTAAAATTTTTAATCCCCCAAAATGCAAATCATAAAGATGGGGAAAGGGGCACGAAGACCGAGACAGAGTATGGGCTAGGGGGCAAAGACGCAAACCTTGCTCAAGGAAAAGATTTTGGAGTGAGTATAACACTGAGCATGTCTCCGGGGCACACATCAACCAGTAACTTCTGGAGCATATGGGGCCCGGCAAACCCAGAACAGCATTCCGATACCTTAAAAGGAATCGTTCAAGACCTGTACACCGGTACTCAGCCCATACTGGGGGTATGCAGCACCTGTTGGAACCCCCCCGTTGAAAAGCACGTCAAAAAACTAGAGAAAGTGCAAAGGTTTTTCGACAAGGGTTTGTTCCAGAGCTAAGGGGAATGTCCTCTGAAAAAGGTTTAAGGGAAAAGGCCTGATACACTAAGGGGCCCGGAGGGGCAGGGAACATGAAATGACATATAAAAAACTGTGCGGATAGATAAGGTGGGCAATGACAGGAGTTCAGGGGGGGGACACAGAAAAAGAGGTCCAAATTTGGAAATTTAAGACACAGATGAGTCAGGAGTATTAGGGAAATATTTTTTCAGCATAGTTGTCAGGCAGTGGAATACCTAGAAAATAATGAGTGGGGGCAGGAACCATACATTTTTAAGAGAGGTTTTATAAACCATGGAGCGGGGAAGAGAGGGGGCCAGTAGCAAGGTGAAGAGGCGGGCCCCGGAGTTTTAAAATCGACCCGCAACCACAAATAGGGTTAGGGAAGTACCTATTATTTTGATTTTTTTAAGTAGAACTGATAAAAAGTTGAATTTCATTGAAAATTTTTTGAATTTTCTGGTATTATACTGGTATTATTTGCAGTATGAAAACTTTGAGTGGGCACACACCACCACACACACGAACAAGTGGTCAGGCACAAATAAAAACTGTAGTAACATGCACCACACACACAGGATTTCACACCTTCCTGTTAACTGACATGAAACCCTCCCCTAACATTCCCACTTTCCCCTTCACAAACACTACTAAACTTTTTCAAGAGCTTGTAGTTCATATTCATATCATTTTCATCACCAAAGCTCACATCTGAGCCAATTTGGGAAAAAGGGGTTTCCTCTTGGTTCTGGTACAATAACATGAACAAGACGGCCCAGCAGAGAGGTGGAAGCTAGGGGGTCTGGGTTTTTTCCCCATATTACCGGTTTTTATGGTCATTATTTCAGTCCAACCTCATCAAAACCCTTTAAATCATCTTCACTGGGGACTCCCTCTGTATTAGACGTCACTGGGGGGAAAAAAAGTTTCAATTTCGCCCGGGAGTAAGGAGCTTCTTACGCGAGGTAGGTAACAAGACCTACTAAAATGGCGTTCCCACAATACGCCACGGGGTCCAATTTTTTTTTTACCATGACACCCTTTCTTTTACTTTAGGCCTCCCAGCTTTTTCCCGTTTAATTTGAAGTCGCTAAAATTTAGCGACAGTAGGGAAAAAAAACCCGGGGCTGCACCGTACTAAACGGCACCAACCCTAAAAGGGGTTTTTAATTCTCCAATCCAAAAAAATATTACCACCTGAACCATTTTTGAAAGGTGATTTTGTGTGCAATTTCAAGATTTTTTTTACAGAACCCTACTTCCCCTTTACACCCACATTTGTTTAAATTTAAATAAGATTGTAAAACGTTCCCCACTACTTCTTGTCTATTTTTAATTTTCCTTGACATTATCTATTAGTTTTAAATTTAGTTACTAGTTTTAGGATTTATGCCAAAATCCCTCCATGAAGTGGATCTTGTATTTACAAATCAAAATTGTAATTACACATTGAAACCCTTTTAAAAAGAAATAAACTTTACTTTACTTTACTTAAAACACTACAAATTCAGGGACTGATTACATCACTTACCTCCCCACTGCTTCTATTGTCCCATATTTGCCAGTCTGTATATTTACAGATGATGTATGTGTGGAAAAAAACATTTAGGAATAAAGATACTTAAAGCTAAGTCTTAACCCATTAACGACCAAATGTAGATCAACTTGTTACCGCTAGGCTTCAAATTAATCAACAGTTTATTTTTCCTGCCCCAAAATTTTGGCACGATTGGGCCGAGATCCCGGGTCACTGAAAATGGATTTTAAAACCTCGGTATGAAAGTTTTAAAAAAAAGTCTAGGCCATTAGTACCTTGTGGGGACCCCTGTTAATTTGAGCAGCTAAAAAAACAGCTGGCAAACACTAGGAATTCACTGATGTCATATTGTTTAACCCCCCCCTTTCAAAGAAAAGTTGTGACCCTAGTTTATGGGTTTTGGTGGATGTGGCCAAAAAGGTTGAAAAAATACAAAAACCTCCAAATAACCCATGTGCAATATTTGTGCAACATCTTTCAATTTTGATCCCATGAATGTCACGTACCAAATGTCTTATACCTATCCCCAATAAAAAGAAACAATTCTGGAGCATACGTAGTCATTTTGGGTAGGCGGGGGGGTGGCGGGGTGGTGGCTGGGGGGGGCTGGCTGGGTGGGGCGGGTGGCTGGCGGGGTGGCTTCTGGGTGGTTGGCTGGGGGGCTGATTGACTAGGATGTCTCTTTTCATTTGTCTGTATTTATCTCTGTCTGCCTCTGTCTATCAGCTCTACTCACAGGTACACATAAATCAATTAACTAGTGAAATTCCTGGGAAAACCCCAAAAAATCCCCAGATAAAGTGCTAAGTGCTTGTAGATTAAGGCATAATCGCATTACTGGCAAGAAATAAGCTTTTTCACTTGTTCGGGAATCAGTTTGTGATGTGTCTGCACGGTGTAGTACATGTTGGTTCAGATTGGGCTCTCTCTAAAGACAGAGAAGACAAGCAGACAGAAGACAGGCGGACAGAACAGAGGCAGAAAAACGATAAGCAAGACAAGCTAGAAGACGACATGTTTATGTGAAACGTGAAAACAAAAAAAACCCAAGCAGGAATCATCACGTGTCACAACACGGTCACGTCAGAAGTGGGTGCATTGTCTTAATCATACCTTTGGGGAATTTCGAGAGTTTAAATCTCCCTCTCTGAGGCCCGGCCCATGGGCCAGGCTCATCTGGTGCTTTTTTGCCTGGTCCCCAGGTGTTGCGTGGAGTGGGGGAGGGGGGGGTTTTTGGGGGGGGGGGGGGGGGGGGGAAGGGGAAAAAAAAGGGGGGGGGGGTTGTGGGGGGGGGGGGGGGGGGGGGGGGGGGCCCAAACCCCTCGAGTCCTTTCCCAGACAATTATCATTACCTCTCTCTCCTCCGCCCCAATTATACATGTTTTAAGACTTCAGGCGTTCCCAGTATTTGGGTGCTTTTTTGGGCCAATGTGACCCGTAAACAATCTCTGTTTTTGTTCCAGCACCGATATTTCCCTGCTTAAAAAGGGATGTCAGCAATGGAATTTTCAAAGTGAGGAGCACTAGCATTTAAGGTCCCATCAGCATTTTTCCCCTTTTTTTTGAAAGTTCTCAATACCCACCCTGTCATGTTCCTGGTGTCGTATCTTTGTTTTGTTAGGGTTTTAAAAGAAAGCCCACTGACTAATTATTCCTGGTCTTTTACATTTCCCTTACTTTTCTATTTGGGACCCTTTGATTTTTTATAATGCCCCTTTTTGAGTTTTTCATTTTTTTTAAATTACCCAAACACGGGAACTTTTTACCATGAACTCATGTTGTTCCCCACTGCCACTGAAAAACCCTGTTTATGTCTTCCTGTACTTTTTCGTGTCCTTTACCGTATGACTTTTATGCTTATTTTGGTGTCTCTGCAAAAGATGATACAAACGTTGCTGGGGTTTTTTGTCTATTCTGCTATAGGGTGAAACAGCAAGGGGGCCAAGACAGTGCCTTGGGGGACTGAGCTTTTGACCTCGGGTGATGTTGGATCTTGTCCGTTCACTACTACTTTTTTTTGTTCTGTGTCTGGAAACCGAAAAACCCTCGCCTACCTTCCCTTAATGCCCCCGCCTTCATTTTTGCCTATCACTCCATAATCGCTTTTTCAAACCCTTTGCAAAATCGTGTAAATCACTCTACGTTTTTGGTCTCTTCCAGTGCCTCCAATTCGCATAAAGGGTTTAGCGCTGTGACAACATGATCGTCCTGCTCTAAAACCATGCTGTTTGGGGTTAATGTTGGTTTTCTGGGCCTTGAAAATTGTAAACCCGCCATCTCATCACTCTTTCGAAGATTTTTTTGATGTGAGAGGTTAGGGTACTGGTCTATAGTGCCCACACCTCCCTTATACAAAGGAGTTATTCTGCACCTTAAGGGCCCCGGTATTCACCCAGATCTAAGCTCTTTCTCCAAAGAATCTGAAAGGCTCATGCTATGGTATTTTTTTCACTTCTTTATAAAAAGAGCTTCCATAAACTGGCCAGGGGCTGGTGAGTGGGCTTTTTCCATTTTTTTTTCGAAATCTATGGGTTTTGTACTAATTCAGTCGTTGGCCTGTGGGTTTTTTTCTGGAGTGAAAAATATTTCTGCATTTTTTTACCTTGCTTCATTTAGTGGGGGCTGAACACTGACTCATACTGTTTTTTTTAGAATTTCACTCATTTCCTGTTCGTCGCGTATACAGTCTCCCCTCAGTAGTGGTCCAAATTTTACGGGAGTTCTTAGCTTGGATTTTGCGTAGGAATAGAAATATTTTTGGTTTCTTTCAAAATCCGTATGGCCTTTTGTTCCCTTTTATACTTCTTCTGTGGGTATGACATCCTAAGTTTTTGCTCTAATTCAGTGATTCTCTAAGTCTATCTTTTCCCCCTGTTGTGCATATTTGTTTTTTTAACATTTATAACCCCCTTTTCTTCTTCTGTACCTCTACTAACCCCTCTATATTGATCTTCTTCTGGGGTTTCCCCCAATGGACTGTTTCATATAACTTTGTTTTTATTATTATTTTTTTTTTTTTTTTTCAACTGGCCATTCCCACCAAAAGGGAGGGTGGCCCCAAAAAGAAAAAAATTTTTACCATCATTCCTCCATCACTTCTTGCCAGAAGGGTGCTTTACACTACAGTTTTTAAACGAACATTAACACCCCCCCCCTTCAGATGCAGGCACTGTACTTCCCATCTCCGACTCAAATGGGCCGCCGGTTTCCCCCGAAACCCTTTATAAATGTTACTTTGCTACACTCCAACAGCAGTCAAGTATTAAAAACCATTTGTCCCCATTCACTTCTATAAACACCTCACCATGCCTGCTGGAAGTCCAAACCCCTCGCACACAAAACCTCCTTTCCCCCCCCCCTCCAACCCTTCTCAGCACTGGGGGATTTACGGTGCTTTATGCCTTTTCCCAGGGGATGTCGATAGCCTTTTGGTTTTTTTTCCCAGTCAATTCAGGTTTTTAAAATAAACATTGAACATCCCCTCTCTAACTTTTGTGATGCAGTTTCCTACCCCCGAGTTAAACTGGGGTTAATCATGATTTATATCAAATAAATAGTTTTGAAAATGTTAGTCTCTGTCATTCCTTTTTGTTTGTGAATATCAAAACCAGGGGATTTGCATTTCTGGTGGGGTCAATTTCCCGTTGGTTTTTAAAAAGGGATTTTTCCCCAAAACCCCATTAGTTCCCGGACAAAAACATTTTTAGAAAATAAATAGTATATCTTTGTATTATACAAAATTTTTTTCATTTATATTCTACTGTACAACATGAAATAAATTTCTTTCCCATACACAACTATGATATACTATTTCTTATTATTAAGTAGAAGTAAGCCCTAATTTAAGTGGCCCAATGCCAAGGCTAATAGAGGGTCTCTTTTCATTGCATCCCTATTGTATATACACAAACTCAATGACTGTTTGCAAAGACATTAAAAAATAAAAAGTATGTGCCCGTTTAGCCGGGTGCTTCCCGGAATATTTCTGGTATAACATTTTCGTTGCGCCATCTTCCTTTTTTCCCTTGGGGATTAAAATCTCCAAAGGAAATAAAAATATTTGGTGTAGGTTTTCTAACTTATCCAGATAGTTCTGCCCTTTCTGAAATGATCTGTGAATTCTCAGCATTGTCGTGGGGGTTTGTAATAGGATAATTACCAAATTCCTTTTTCAAATTAAGCCCACAATTTCTATTATTTTCATTTGTAGAATTCAGCATTTGTGTAACAAAAGTACCTCAAATTTATTTTCCCACTCCTCCTGTGACCTTTGATTTTATCACATCTTTAAAAATTTGTATTTTCTATCTTTATCTCTCCATCCAAAACATCCCTTGTACTATTGTTTTTGTAAAGCTCCAAAAATGGCATTCCTTCTGTTAGGAGCCCCTGACTACTTTTTCATTTTTTTTTGATTTCAAACCCGTATATTTTCAAATTGAAGCAGGAATTACCCAAATTGGATGTTTTGCTCGCTTGTTTCATTGTACCACTGGGGGGTGTACTACCGGTATTCCCCTAATGTACCGCCCTTTGGTTTTTCCTATGGCTTTACGTTTTTTTGCAAATTGGCCTTGACAGGGTGATGCCCTGGTTTGGTAACCCCCTTTTTCTGCCACCGTCCTCTCTCTA
>NW_026474707.1:0-10502 GCF_026875155.1 Cherax quadricarinatus
AAGATAGTGAAGAAACTTAAAAAAGTGGAAATGGAGCAACAAATTGAATGGGGGATACATAGGGATATGCAGTGGGGAAATGAGAGGGAGAGGTCAGTCTTTGTTCATGGGCTCCAGAAGTGAAGGGAAACTTACAAAGCAAGAAGACAAGGGAGAAAAATGTGATCAAAATCATCATAAAAGCAATAGGAGAGATGACATGACCCAACTGGCAAATTTTCGGAGAATAGGGGGGTTTGCAAGAAGAAGAACCCGGCCAGTCAAAGTGACTTTCAAGGCAGAATCGACTCGAAACAGGATCCTGCAGGAGAAAGCAAGACTAAGGGACCATGACCATGACAGAACATGAGAAGAAAGGGAGAAACTGAAAGAGATGGTACAAAGACAAAAGGAGGAAAGAGAGGTGAAGATGGACAGGAGAACCCAGACTCAGGAGGAAGATCAAATACAGCCTCCCTCACAACCACTTACAGAAGCCCCCAACCAGGACAACCCCAATGCAACCAAACATTCTAACCCAAAACACACATGCCATTATCCAATGCCCCAAAAACTCCACCCCCCACAGCAACCACCTATAGCTACTTATCAGGTCTCCCACTTCCCCAACCCCAACGTATCCCCCCCCCCCCGACAACAGTTTTAGAAAAAAAGTTAAAGGGGTTGGTATACAAATGCAGATGGAATAGCAAATAAGTGCAAGGAGTGGCACGAAAGAATCAAGGATACATCCCCAGACATAATAGCACTCACAGAAACAAAACTCACCAGGATAAATGCAGTCTTTCCACCCGAATATCAAATCCTCAGGAAAGATAGAGGGAGGAGAGGGGAAGGAGTTGCACTGCTCATTAAACACCGATGGGGATTTGAGGAAATGGAAGGAATGGATGGAATGTGCAAAAGGACTACTTAGTAAGAACAATCCAGTCTGAGGGCCATAAGGTGGTAATTGCAGTAATGTACAACCCACCACAGAACTGCAGGAGGCCAAGAGAAGAATACAATGAGAGCAACAGAGCAATGGTTGACACACTAGCTGAGGTGGCCAGAAGAGCTCACAGGCAGGGAGCAAAGTTACTAGCTATGGGTGATTTCAATCACAAGGAGATTGACTGGGAAAACCTGGAGTCCCATGGGGTCCCAAAACATGGAGAGCCAAGATGATGGATGTGGTACTGGAAAACCTCATGCATCAACATGTTACACTACCAGAGAGAGAGACGAGGATGACCCAGCAAGACTGAACCTTGTATTCACCTTGAGTAGTTCGGACATCGAGGATATCCTATATGAAAGGCCCCTTGGAGCTAGTGATCATGTGGTTCTGTGCTTTGATTACATAGTTGAGCTACAAGTGGAGAGAGTAGCAGGAATAGGATGGGAAAACCAAACTACAAAAGGGGGGACTACACAGGCATGAGAAACTTCCTACAAGATGTTCAGTTAGGTAAGTTTCGTCAGGAAACAGGACAAATGTTTCCTGACGCGGGTCTTAGTCAGATGATGACCCGCCATTGGAGCTTTGATCATCTGACCGAGGCCTTCCGCTGGCTTACCGGTCCACCCCTTTAAAAATTATGATCATTTGTTCAGTAGGAGAGAGAACTGGCAGGAAAACCTGTAAAAGAGATGGGGGACTATGTGACAACAAAATGCAAGGAGGCAGAGGAGAGGTTTGTTCCCAAGGGAAACAGAAATAATGGGAAGACCAGAACGAGTCCTTGGTTCACCCAAAGATGTAGGGAGGAAAAAACTAGGTGCACTAGAGAATGGAAAAGGTACAGAAGACAAAGTACACAGGAAAATAGAGAGATCAGCTGAAGAGCCAGAAACAAATATGCACAGATAAGAAGGGAAGCTCAATGACAATACAAAAATTACATATCATGGAAAGTCAAGTCTGACCCAGAGCTGTTGTATAGCCACATCAGGAGAAAAACAATAGTCAAGGACCAGGTAAATCAGGCTGAGGAAGGATGGTGGAGAGTTTGCAAGAAACGACCAAGAGGTATGTGAGGAGTTCAACATGAGATTTAAAGAAGTATTTATAGTGGAAACAGGTAGGACTCCAGGATCTAAGGTTAAGGGAAATTGGCCTGACGACACTGGAGGACAGGAGGGTCCGGAAAGACGTGGTAACAACATATAAAATACTTCGCGGAATAGAAAAGGTGGACAAATACAGGATGTTCCAGAGATGGGACACAGAAACAAGGGGTCACAATTGAAAGTTGAAGACACAGATGAGTCAAAGGGATGTTAGGAAGTAGTTCTTCAGTCACAGAGCTGTCAGGCAGTGGAATAGCCTAGAAAGTCACGTAGTGGAGGCGGGAACCATACATAGTTTTAAAACGAGGTTTGATAAAGTTCATGGAGCAGGGAGAGAGAGAGGACCTAGTAGCGATCAGTGAAGAGGCGGGGCCAGGAGCTATGAAACGACCCCTGCAACCACAAATAGGTGAGTACAAGCACACACACACACACACACACACACACACACACACACACACACACACACACACACACACACACACACACACACACACACACACACACAAGCAAAGAATGCAAGAAGGTATACTCAGACACTGATAACACATGCTTTACACCCAGAAGTACACAGTTAATAAGATACATTGCAAGGAATAATGTATTCATTGAGTTGTGCATGTAGGAGTCAAGTACTGTTTTGGTGTATTTTTTGCATTTTAATTTGACTTCACCATATTTAGCAGATTTTTCCCCACTGATTCATTTGCCAAAAGAAACTAACCAGAGAGCAGTGGTCTACCCAGAGGATTGGTAAAAAATATAGCTCTAGGATTTCGTTGCTAAAAATCTTTCTTTTCATTGAGGGCATTTTGACCGTATTCAGTATTTCTTCGTAATTCAGTTTTTTGAACAAGGGGAGCATTCTTGATCCAAGGAAATAGAGCTCTCATTGTCTTCTTTGGATCAATCCTCTTCTTGCCTTCCTCAGGTGCTGTACGACTGATGGGTCAGCACTTCATGTTAGCAGACACACAACACTTCAACCACATAGTGTGAAAAATATTCAAAAAATTTCAGATTATTTTCATTAATAACTATTATTAAAATGTACTCCATTAGAAAAAGTATTTATTACGTCTTAAATTATATAGGATAATTAATATATTTATTTGTATATACCATAAGGCCATATTGACAAGTTTTTTTTGACGCGGGTTTTAGTCATATGGTGACCTGCAGCTGGAACTTTTGGTCATCTGACCGAGACTTTCCGCTGGCTTACCGGTCCACCCCCTTTAAAAAATATGGTTATAATTATAACCACTCAAATGAAGCATCAGAATAGAGACTTATATTCTCAGAAAATCCTGAAGACGGCAGATGAGGCGGGACCCACTAGTAGAAGTAAGAATGTAATAGAGGCAGTGTAGCAAGCATACTGGGTGGGTCCCTCTCAGATTTAACCTTTCTCACTGTACCAACATACCGTTGTGTTACAGTGATGCAGAGGACATCTTTATTGAAGATTGAGACACTTATGCAACATATGGGAATCTTTTTTAAGGAAACGTTTCGCCACACAGTGGCTTCATCAGTCCATTACAAAGCAGACAGGGGTAAGGAGAGGAGGAGTCTGAGGTAATTAGTCCCTCAGCCTGGAATCGATGTGTTCAGTCCACTCTCGTAGAAAGTACAGCATATGGCCGGAGAAGTGGCTTATACACTGTAGTCAGGTGAGTCGAAGCAGGAGGCGGGGGGATCACGATGGAACTATCCATTAGTTTAAGTAGGTCTTCGTCCAAAGGTTGGACAAGTATTGAAGAATTCCTTGTATCTAGTTCCCATGATGGTTTTGAAAACCGACAAGTTGAAGATTGAGACATGCAACATATGGGAATCTTTATTAATGTTTATGTTGCATAAGTGTCTCAATCTTCAACTTGTCGGTTTTCAAAACCATTTATGATATCTTTATTGCCTGCCTACTAACTACGAGTAAGAAAGGTACCGTTGTATTGCAGTGGTACAGAGGACATTGACATCAACCAAGTAAGAACTTACCCGGCGCACAGCACTGAGTCCATGATCTCGTCATGGGTATAATCCTGGCGGCAGTGATAGTCGGTGAGTACGGGTACTTTGACATACATGAGAGTGCCTGAATTCATGCCTCCTTCACTCGTTCTGCCCCACCCTGACGCCCTACACTCCTCTGGGGGCACCAGCAAGGTGAAAAACCAATGTATTATTATGTTATTAATACTGGAAAAACAACAAGTCAAAAGATGGCTTTATTTTCTAAAATAATGTTATAAAAAATAAGATGAAATTTGTGAAAATGTAACATATAATCGATAACTTTATATCCTTCAAGGTGTCTTAATGCTAATGAAGGACTCCGGGTACAAGTAATTATATCTACCCTCCCTGTCAGTGTCAGTGTGTGTGTGTGTGTGTGTGTGTGTGTGTGTGTGATGTGTGTGTGTGTGTGTGTGTGTGTGTGGTGTGTGTGTGTGTGACTCACAATCAATATTTGTGCACCATATCATTGTGGTGCAGGGTGTGGTAAGTGGTTGTGATTGCTCTATGTCTCTTATAGATGTTGTTCATGATGTGCCTGTAAAAATGTAGTCTACACATTCTTCAGGCTAATCATGCTACTCTTATGTAACTGTATACTCTACTCCCTTGTCATCTAGTCATTCAATCAAAACTTGGTCTGTGTCCCATCTCTGGACTCCTCTACGTACCATCGTATTCCGTAAATACCTTTGTATATGTCTTTCATGTTCCCGCTGACCCCTCCTGGCTCCAGTTGTCTACCGTTTCCGCCTAATTTTGATCATGTGACAATCCCCGTAGACTCTGGCTGCGTTGCAAACCTTGTCAACTTTCTCTAATTCCTCTGTACTTGCTTGACAGTGCTATTCCAAAACTTGGTGCTGCCAGTACCCAGGATCCATATGGGCCTGACGTAATGCGTTACAGACTTAAACGAACCTTACTGAGGTATCGGGAACGCTAATCCGTAGTTTGCCAGCGCCCGTATGCTGCACAGTATACTGATTGACGTCGCCTCAGAGATATGCTCGTGTTATTACTCACCCCCAGATCTTTTTCCTTTAGTGAGTTTGCAGTCTTGGCCATCTAACTATATTGGTCTGGGTCTTCTTTGCCCTCCCAATCTCATGACTTTGCATTTGGCAGGGTTAAATTCAAGGCCAGTTGCTGGACCAGGCTTGTAGCCTGTCCAGATCTCTATGTGTACTGCCTGATCCTCGATCCGATCGAATCTTCTCATTAGACTTCACATGTCTGCAAACAAGGACATTCTGAGTCTATCCTTCCGTTATTTCGTCACGTAACAAGATAACAGCACAGGTCCTAGGACTGCCCCTGTGGAACCCCGCTTGTCACAGGCGCCCACTCTTACACTCGTCGCGTAACCATACTCGTTGTTTCCTCCCTGCAGATATACTATCCATGCAGTGCCTTTCCTGTATGTGTGCTGTTCCTCTTTTTGCAGTAACCTATTGTGAGGACTGTGTCGAAAGCCTTCTTGCAGTCCAACAAAATACGCATCGACCACCCTCTCATCTCTTGTCTTACTTCTGTCACTTTCATAAAACTCAGTAGGTTGTGACACAGGATTTCTTTCCTGGAAAACCGTGCTGGTTGTCAATTATAATTGTTTCTTTCCAGGTGCCCCACCACTCGTCCTCCTGATGATCTTCCATGCCTTGCATTATACACGTTAGAGATACAGGCCTGAGGTTAGTGCCTCATGTCTGTCTCCCTTTTTAAAATTGGGATACATTGCCATTTTCCATACTCAGGGAGTTGCCCAGTTTCAAATGATGTTTGAAGATCTTTGTTAAGCTCACACATATCTCTGCTCCCTCTTTAGACCCATGTTTGTGTTGTGGGTGTGACTCAACAATCAATATTGAGACACAATAACTAGTACAGTTCGTGCGGGTGTGGAAGTGTGAATTGCTCATACCAATATAATTTGTTCAAGTGATTGTTGCATGTATAAACGTAAGTAATCCATTCTTACATGACATTACCTTTGTAATTTGTGAGCTCATTAAACCCTTTTTACCTAGTTCAGCTATCAAAATTTGGGGCCCAGTCCCTGGACCCATTTCGTACCTCTGTTTAAACTGTAAATACCTTTGTAACTTTCATGATTGTGACCAGACCTTCCTGGAGTTCATTACCTTTGTAAATTTGATTCATTACCTTGAAATTGTGAGTTCATTACCTTTGTAAATTGAGTTCATTACCTCTGTAACTCTCAGCTATCAAAACTTTGGAGTCCGTCCCTGGACCAATTATGTACTCTGTAATTTTTGACTACCGCCCACAGGATGTATGGGGTGCAAATAAACATATATTAGCTAACCCAACCTTTCCTGTCCCAAACAAAAACCCGATTACCCCCCATTCAAAAGGGGTGAAATTATTTTGCACCTCCTTTATGGAATCTCAAAGCCCCGCATTCCCCATCTACCAATGACCTCTGTAGGGTTTAAAAACTTTCCCCCGATTAAAATAATAATGAAATTTCGTCCCCCCCCCCCTCATGGGATTATGATCGCCCTGAATGAAAGTAGCAAATATATAAATTGACAAAAACTATTAATTTTGAAAGTAAAGAGAATGCTTCAAAAGGGGTTTTATTTTCGGGAAAAAATTTTTACTTTTAAAAAACTAAATATGAAAGGATCTTTTCAATGCTTCACAAAATAAAATTTTGAGGGGAAAATACGTACTGCCGACAAAATAAAAAAAAAACAAACTTGTGGAAGAAGTTTTTTTTTTAGGCAATATTCTACTTGGTAGGGCATTTTTAATCTACGATTATGGAATACAGTCTATATATACTCCTAAAAGAGAGGTAAGTGAATTCATTGGGGTGGAAGAAACTGTGATGCAGGAAGTGGGGCAGTGCAGTAGGTGCTCTGGTCATTTATGTTGCAATGTGACCAGGTTCTGGGTTGGTAACTGCGTCCTGTAGCAGTTTGGGTAACCTGTAGGCAACTTAGTTCTGTTCAATGATGTTTTGTGTAGTACTAAGTATGTCTGCATCCAGCCATCTTTTTTTGGCCCTGTCCTCTTTGATGACACATTTAGCGCCTTGCTGTGAAATAAGATTTGAATGTTCATCCAGATGAACTACATTTGCCAAGCCTTGGTGGTCAAGAGTTTGTTTTCTAGATCGCATGAAGTTCCTTATGTGGTGTCTGTCGCACTCACCAGACAGGGAATGGTGTGTCTGTGTTACTGTGTCCTGATCTGGTGAAATCCCTTATGGCTTTAGAGATAATCAAATCAAATCAAATTTATTCTCTGTAAAGATTACAATGTGGGGTTTACATATTATAGGATATTGTTTGGTTTACATAGTATATAAAACTAATTACAGAGAGAGCCACTATCACAGCATGACTAGGCATTTCGGGCAGACTAAGATTAATTCAAAACTCTATATCGGTACAGATTAAGGAGCATGTTGGTATTAAGGCTAGGTAACTGCATTACAGTTCGTAAATTTAGCAGTGTGAATGGTTTTGTTTTGGTACAATACATAGTTTCTATTGAAGCTCCTATATTGGAGTATCAAAGGCAAACTTATGACTAGTTAAGATTCATTAGGTAATAGTTGTATTACGTATTTCTATGTTTATAGTCATTGGGTGAGTTTAAGTGTGAATTGTGGGGAATCACAGATATCGAGGGGAGGTCTAGGTTGTTTTTTATGTGTGTGTGATACAAGAAAATATGCAGTTTTCATGTAGTTAGCTGACGGTGGGGTGTGTCAGGGAGATAAGATGTTTTCTAACGGTAGTTTTGAAAATGATGAATATGTCCTGCAGTTCTAAAGTTTTCAGTAGGGTGTTCCAGATTTTAGGCTCTTTTATGTACATTGAATTTTTGTATAGGTTTAGCCGGACACTGAGAATGTCATAAAGATGTTTGTGTACTTACCTAATTGTACCCACCTAATTGTGGTTGCAGGGGTCGAGATTCAGCTCCTGGCCCCGCCTCTTCACTGATCGCTACTAGGTCCTCTGTCTTTCTCTGCTTCCTGAGCTTTGTCATACCTCGTCTTAAAGCTATGTATGGTTCCTGCCTCCACTACATCACTTGCTAGGCTATTCCACTTCCTGACGACTTTATGATTGAAGAAATACTTCCTAACATCCCTGTGACTCGTCTGAGTCTTCAGCTTCCAATTGTGGCCCCCTTGTTTCTGTGTCCCCTCTCTGGAACATCCTGTCTCTGTCCACCTTATCCATTCCACGCAGTATTTTGTATGTCGTTATCATGTCTCCCCTGACCCTCCTGTCCTCCAGTGTCGTCAGTCCGATTTCCCTCAACCTTTCTTCGTAGGACATACCCCTTAGCTTTGGAACTAGCCTTGTTGCAAACCTTTGCACTTTCTCTAATTTCTTGACGTGCTTGACCAGGTGTGGGTTCCAAACTGGTGCTGCATACTCCAATATGGGCCTGATGTACACAGTGCACAGTGTCTTGAACGATTCCTTACTAAGGTATCGGAACGCTATTCTCAGGTTTGCCAGGCGCCCATATGCTGCAGCAGTTATCTGGTTGATGTGTGCCTCCAGAGACATGCTCGGTGTTATGGTCACCCCAAGATCTTTCTCCTTGAGCGAGGTTTGCAGTCTTTGGCCACCTAGCCTATACTCTGTCTGCGGTCTTCTTTGCCCTTCTCTGATCTTCATGACTTTGCATTTGGCGGGGTTGAATTCAAGAAGCCAGTTGCTGGACCACGTGTCCAGTCTGTCCAGGTCTCTTTGAAGTCCTGCCTGATCCTCATCTGATTTATTTCTCCTCATTAACTTCACATCATCTGTGAACAGGGACACCTCTGAGTCTATACCTTCCATCATGTCATTCACATATACCAAAAATAGCACTGGTCCTAGGACCGACCCCTGTGGGACCCCGCCCATCACAGGTGCCTACTGTGATACCTCATCCCATACCATGACTCGTTGGCTCCCTGTCAGGTATTTTCTGATCCATTGCAGTGCCCTTCCTGTTATGCGTGCCTGATCCTCTAGCTTTTACACTAATCCCTTGTGGGGAACTGTGTCGAAGGCCTTCTTGTGTCTGGTGTTTTGCCTGTGGGTCCTGTCACAACTATCAAGAAAGTGTTTTAGGTCAGGGCTAATGTTGGAATTTAAGGTTCTGTAAATGTAGATTGCACAGTTATAAGTGTGGATGTTCTGAACAGTGAGTAAGTTTAGATCTATGAAGAGTGGGGGGGGGGGGTGTTGCCTGGGATTGGATTGCATGATTAATCTTACTGCAGCTTTTTGTTGGGTTATTATTGGCTTTAGGTATGTTGCTGCAGTTGATCCCCAAGCACAAATGGCATAGGTGAGGTAGGGATAAATGAGTGAATGGTACTGTGTGAGAAGAGCAGATTGTGGCACATAGTAATGTATCTTGGAGAGGATCCCAACCATTTTGGATATTTTTTTTGATATGTGTTGATATAGGTGCTGAAATTCAGGTTGCTCTCGAGGTGCATGCCTAGGAATTTGCCCTAATTATGTCTGGCAATAAGAGTGTTGTCGATCTTAATGTTTAGTTGTGCAACACCTCCTCTGTTACCAAACATAATATAGAAGGTTTTGTCGGTGTCAAGTGTAAGCTTATTGGCTGTCATCCAAGTAGATATTTTGAGTAGTTCATCGTTAACAGTGGTGTCGAGGGTGGCAAGATTTGGGTGGGAGATGACATAAGTCGTGTCGTCAGCAAAGAGAATGGGTTTCAGGTGTTGTGATATGTTGGGAAGATCATTGATGTATAAGAGGAAGACCAGGGGACCAAGGACACTTCCCTGTGGTACTCCAGTATCAAGTGGCCATGTTGATGAGGTTGTGCCTTTAATGGTGACATACTGATACCTATTAGTAAGGTAGGATTTGAAATATGCAAGTGCATGGCCTTTTATACCATAATGGTCAAGTTTGCGGAGTAGGATGCCATGATCTACTGTGTCAAGAGCTTTTCTTAGGTCAATAAAAAGTCCTAATGGATAACTGTAATATTAATTCCACTTTTCTTCAGTTCATATGTGTTGTGATAGAAACACAGGCCTTATCTCTAGGCTTTATTGAACATAGAATCTTCATAGTACTTCTGCAACAACAAAATATAATGACTAGTACATCTAATAATGACTTCTACAGGGATGGTGATGTCTTGCATATGTCAAGAGAAAAGTTATAACTACAGGCCACATATTTAAACTCACCATGTAATCTGCATCGCTGATAAATGGATAAAGTAGGAGAGAATCTCACACCATGTGTTGGTGCCCATGACACACCAAACTGTTGTTGTTGTTAAGGGCCCCTAGAGGTGGTGCAGTATTATCCTGCTGCTGCTCCCCACAGGACCAGTATCACTACAATCTTCCCCCTTCTAAAATATCAGAGACAGTAATCTCCCAAACTGTTAGGTGG
>NW_026474708.1:0-31149 GCF_026875155.1 Cherax quadricarinatus
TCTGGATCTTCCCAACAACTGATTCGAGTTTTCCTCACTTGCCGCATCCAGGTCTTTATAGATGATACCACAAATTTTTTAACGACTCCGTCTGTCTCCTCACAACGATGCATCCCCCTCCCACTCTCCCCGCCCAATCTCCCAACCCCATGACCATTGACATCTCGCTATTCACCTACATCCCTGTTGCACCTCCAAACAATTGCACAACGTCATCTAAAGCCCCAAGCGACATCCCTTCCTGGACCAAGACGGTTGTATCATCCATGTATCCAATTAATCCAGGCCATACTTTCCCTACCCCTCGCCCCTATCCCCATTACACACTCGATGCTCAACCATTCTATAGAAGGGGTCCTGAACGCATGCAAACAATATTTGTGACATGGGACACCCCTGCCTAAGTCCCCTCCCCATTGCAATTTCCTCCCCCAAGCATCCATTTATCTGTACCCTCGCCTTGGCTCCTTTGTACAAAGTGGCTACCCAATTTACTATTTCTTCCCCATAACCCTGCCTCCTGAGTATAGCACCCATTGCTCCCCTTTCCACTCTGTCATATGCCCCCTGCCAGTCTGAAGCCAACAACGCTGCCCCCCTTTCCCTTTCGACTCCACAAAACCCTTCAGTATCCCATGACCTTCTACCATCTACCTTCCAGGGAACCCAAACTGCGTTTTTGGCACCACCTTCCCTACAACACATTTAAACTTAATACCCAAGACTTTAGCAAACAACTTATTATCTGCGCATAGCAGTAATATGGCATGGTAGTCCTTGAGGGTGTGCTGCCCCTAACCCTTCGGGACCAACACTACAACAGCTGTTACCTGCTTCTCCCCCAACTAACCCATCTCCTTCATCTGATTTAATAACCTGATCATGAATCCCCTTATCAACTCCCAATGCTGTAGATAAAATTCAGCCAGGAGACCATCTATTCCCGGAGCTTTGCCCTTCCTCATTCCCCTTAGTGCCATCTCTATTTCCCTCTCTGTAATTACCCCTCCCAATGTCTTCCTATCACTGTTCCCTAAATTGCACGCCACATACTCACACACCTGCTCTAAAACTTCATCCCCCACCCCCCACTTTTCCAATACTCTTCATACCATTTATCCGCATACGCACACATTCCTTTCGTAGCCCGTGTCTCCTGACCTACCCTATAACCTCCCACCAGCTCATGGACCTCTAACCCTGGGATAGCTATAGCCTGCTGTCGTTGCTTTTGACGTCGCAATACACACTCCGATGGCTTGTCACCCTATAACACCTCCTCTACCCCTGCCTGCACCCTTAGCACTTGAAACCTCTCATCTTGCAACTCCCTCAGTCTCTCCTTCATCTCAACAATCTCATCCATGGAATAATTGCCCCTGACAGCCCCCTGCACATAACATCCGCGTAACCTGTCCTCCAAATAGTTAGAAAGTCAATATTTTAATCCTCTCCTTAGCGACACAATCCCACCATTTCACCACATCTTCCACCCCATTTGCTTCCCCACTCACCTCCTTCCATGGGACCGCAAACCCCTCCAACCCCTCCTCATCACTCACACTTGTGTTTAACTTCCAGTAACTTCTATATATTCCACAAAACGCCTCCCACTCCACCTCAGCCACTACTGCTCTATGGTCTGAATATGCTACCTCTACAGTTTTGAAAGATTGTACTACAACCCCATAGGAAAGATGCACTCTGTCTAAATGCGTGGCATACCCTCTCCTAACAAACGTGTGCTCTATCTCCCACGCCCCCCCCTCAAACGTGTCTCATAACCGAATATCCCTCAATAAGTCTGTTAGGGCCACAGACACATAGCCTGCCCCTTTCGGTTCCACGTTGGCCCTTCTAATAACGCAGTTCCAGTCTCCTCCTACTAGTGTCACATCCGGTAATGCCCGTAAGAAAAACACAAGGTTTTCGCACACAAACTCCTGCTTCACCTGTACGTTATTCTCTGCAGGTGCATACACTCTTACAATGGATATCTGCTTTCCAATCCACCAACCATCCACCCACAACACCCTCCCCCCCTCAATTCTCTACAAAACAAAATGGCTTGCCTCCCTAATTAATATTCCCACACCTCCTTTTAAACGGGCAGATGGCAGGGTTACCACCTTAAACCCTGCCACCTCCTTAAAATTATGCTCCTGAAGGAACACAACATCCTCTCTAGATTTATTCAGGAACGATCTAAACCATTCTCTATTTACAATATTACACAAACCATTGACGTTTATTGTCATACACCAGAGGCCGCTTAAAGTTTCCAACCCTGCCTCCTCTCTCCACACTTTCCAGGGCCACCAGACTTGAAGCTCCACTTGTCACCTTCACACTTCCTTCCCTCCCCCCATTCTTTCGGTGCCTTCTGTCGTGGCCCATACTACCTTCCCCTTCCACCCAAGACTGCTTCCCAAGCTGTTGCGCTGGCATTAGGACATCACCTGATTCCGACACAGCAGCCGTCTTCCTCATGACGATCTCATCCTCCAAAGCTTGGTCTGGAAATGCCTTCAGCTCGTCGTCTACTGCCCGCGCAGGTGCATCCGCCTCCTCAGGTGGTGACAAGGACTTCAACACCTCGGCCAACTCTTCCTCAAGCCCCAGCACTTCCTCCTGCCACTGGAGTAGTCTCGGGGCCAGTTAACTGGTCCAGGGCCTCACCCACTCCAACAGCCACATGCGCCTCATCCACTATCTCGTCCAATAGACGACCACACGGCCTCCTTGGACCTTTTCTTTGTTCCTCGTCTCCCTCCTCTCTTGCAGAACAGATGCCTTCTCCATACCACTGGGCAGGCACCGTTGCTGGTTCCCACACAACCGCTGCTATGTGAACAATTCCATACACGGGCATGTCATCTTTTCGCCCGGCAACGAAACCATGACCTGCGTCTGAAGTCCTGTAGTACACGTAGGATGGTATGGGGTGGCACAATGTCATTTTTATCGGTTAAAGAGGTACCTTCCAGCAGACCCCGCTAGGCCTCCATCACCCATGTACTGTCTGGGCCAAATTAACCTAGTCCCATATTGTTTCAAAACTATCTCCTCTAAATATATCTGCCTTAATTCCACCTCGAAAGGGAATTATTACAAAGCTTATTGCATGTGTAATGCCTGATACATCAATCATCCTCACCACATTCATTGCCTGAACTGCGTAGACGGCGGTTGTGCATCTGCACCCCCTCTGCTGTTTTCAGTCAGGCGAGCTCTCATAGACAACAACATGACATGTGTGGCGCTTGAATGTACGGCATAGTGGCGAATACCGTCAGTTTAAATGATTTAATGACTTAACCATACAGATTGCGAAAAGGACTTGGGGGTTTGATGAGCACAACCTTAACACCACAGACAGCAATGCCTAAGCGTACGATTAAGGCAAAATAGATTACTGGGATTTATTATCAAGAAGTGTAAGCAAAAACAGAAGTCCAGAGGTAATACTGCAGCTTTATACATCATTAGTAAGGACCAACGAGATTATGCACGCCCTAGTTACTGGTCTCCGTATTAGCACATAAATGGACATACATTCGTTTTAGAAAATATTCAGAGCGTAGGTTGACAAATTAATACATACAGTAGAAATCTTACCTTAGAAGAAAGATTGAAGACAGGTCTAAGTTACATTCACTTGTTAGACTAGAATGAGGGGAGACCCATCGAAGTGTATTAGTGGAAGATAGGTATTAATAAAGGGGATATTACCAAGGTCTTGGGATATCTCTCCAAGAGAGAACCCGCAGTAATGGATTTAAATTTAGATAAGTTTAGATTTAAGAAAGGACAAGAAAGTATTGGTTTGGAAATAGGTAGTTGATGAGTGAACAGTCTACCTAGTTGGGTTATTGAGGCTAGGACTTTTGGGTTAGTTTTCAATCTAGTTGTATGAACATGATGTGGGAGGGTAGGTTGGAGTGATTTTTCACATCATAGCTTATTTCTTTTTCTTCTTTCTGGGTGGCATTGAAAAATTGGGCAAATGTTTTTGTTAGGATGGGATGAAGTTGTAAAGGACCCCCTCCTAGTAATGGGCCACAGCCTCTCCGCAGTGATCCTCCTTCTTATGTTCTTTTGTCCTTATGTTTGAGCTCTTCGTGGGGGGGCGATTTCCCCCTCAACGGCACAATGTTGCGACCCGATGATCATCAGAGAGACATATGAATACAGGAACTGACGAGGTATATGTTGTAAAGGGCCACTGAATGGGGCCTCTTCAGAATCTTCCTTAAGGTTGAATTCGCGACGGCTGTAAATATGAGTCGTTGGTGACAAATTTCCAGGGATGTGAGTCTAGGATGCAACTCCTTCCTCCTGGCAGTAAGAGTGCGTCTCATAGACGTCTCTCGGACATTTAAACGACGATGGGTGAATTGGCGCAAGGCGTAACCCCTTTGAGGCAGACGAGGCTGAACAAAGAATGTGAGGAGAGAGGCGTAGGGGTACCCATGCATTATTCTGTCTGGCAAACGCCCAGGGAAGGGCAAGTGGGGTTGGGCAGGGTGCATACATGGTACTGGGGTCAGGAGGCACGATCCTGTCTCCTCAACAATGACACTGAGCACCCAATCCCGTCTTACGATTGTGATGAAGGAGTTTCCGGACCCAGATTCTTGTGACTTATGCTGGACAACGATGTACGTTCAGGTTGTGTGGGGAGTATATCACATGGCGGCGACGTGTGTGCAACAGAGTAGGGGAATGGTGCAGACTTGGAGAGCACCATGTTACAGGTGTTGGATGCTTCGTGGATCGGTCCCCACGGCAAACGAAGAGTCCCCCGACATCGTGTGGAAGATATAGTTGAAGATTTCCCTTGTGTGAATGATGAGTGTTGCCAAGTGTTGTGTGTTGAGCTAGAAATTGCCACATTGCCGGTGACGGGGGCGGAAGTGCTTGTGTCAGCGGAGGTGATGGTGCTGGTGGAAAGAGCCTGGATGCGGTTTAGAAAACTTAACTCCACCTGGGAGGATGATGACTCAGTACGGGAGAACGTCTCCTTGAGTTGCAAGAAAAGAGTGTCGTGGACATGCATAGGAAGGAAGGAGGAGATCAGGCAGGCACAGAGAGGTGTTGTTCCTGTGTTTCTGTGCAACATGAAATGGTAGAGGTTGGAGGTTCATTGCGAGGAAACCTCCGAAGACAACATTGTGGTGGCGGTGTTCAGATTAAAGAGCAGGCGGTGTCAGACTCAGATGACGTCCTGATGCCGGCGTCAGAGGTTTGGGAGGAAGGACGAATCGATCTCGAGGTAGCCAGGATAAGAGACATCAAAAGAAGGGGGGGGGGCGGGGTGTATGGTGTGAAGTCATGTGTTGGCCCCTTGGGCAGGAGGCCTGGGAAGAGAAGTGGAATAAGGGGAAGGAATTTAAGGCCTTAGTGTAATGACTGTGAATGTGAATGGACTGTGTCATAGTGTGAAGAGAGAATGTTTTCGTATGCTCGTGTGTAAATATAGAGAGGATGTAGTGATTCTACAGAACATAATTTCAGGAGGGAAGAGTGCTGGAGGTGGCAAGGTTTAAGTAGACTTCTGCCCTCTGCAACTGCATGACCTGACAGGTGGTGGAGGGTTTACTGATAAAGCGTGGGAGGTGTTGCATGTGGATGGGTGGTGAATGGGAACAATGGTAAACCTTTGACGTTGTGTATTGCAACCAGCAGAAACGATGTGAACGTAAAGCAGGATTTTGTATGTGATGACCCTAGTTTATCTCCTTACAGGCGGTTTACCCCTTTCAGTGGCCCATCGTTTGTTGGCGGGAATTGAGTTATTAGGAGGGCTATGGTGGAACCACATTGGGGGCGGGGCACATATAGGCAGGCTTCCGAAATCTCTTGGTGGAGGTTCAGTTGAGGGATGTGGTAGGTGGGGGGCGATTGGGAGGTAGAGCATACTTTCGTAAGGAGGGGTTATTGCGGCTAGGTTAGATAGGTGTACATATCTCATTGCATTTTGTCAAAGTTGCGTGAAATCCAGACGAGGTTCCAAGTGGTGAGGATAAAGGCGGGTGGAAAGAGGTGTTATGGGGCAATAGAGCCCGTCGTCGTGTGTATTGCGTATGGCAAAAAATAACGACAGCAGTCAAGGGCTATTCCATGGTTGAGGTTTCATGAATAGGTGGGTGTGTATAGGTGGGTCAGGTTATACAAAATACAGATGGGAAGGGCGTTTTGTGGATAAGTTGGTTTGAGCAGTAATTGACAAGGGGGAGGTGTAGGAGCTGGGGATTAAGAACATGGTTGGGAGTGCGAATGTCGTTGGGAAACAGTGATAGGATGTCACCTGGGTGGGGAAATAAGTGAAGAGAAAATAAGGAGGCTTTAAGTGAAATTGCGAAAGGGCGGAAAGGCGAACGGGAATCGATGAACTACCAGCAATAAATCTACCAAAACAGGATTGGGAGCTAATGAGGTTTTTTTTTGGTAATGTTATAAAATTTTGAAGAAGAGGGGCAATTGAAGGAGAAAAGCAGGCAAACGGGCTTGTAGTAGTTTTGGTACCGAAGGTAAGAAGGCAGAATAACTTTAGGCAGTACTGGGCAATCTCGTTGTTATATTGCGCTGATTATAAGTGTTTGCTAAGATTTTTAGGAAATAGGTTAAAGTGCTTAGTAGGGCGGGTCGTATCGTACACACAGTTTTGGGTTGCCAGGGAGGTCTATATGGGAGGGGCATGGGTTATCTATGGGATTTCGTGGGAGAAAAAGGGGGGGAAAGGGAGGCGTCGTTGCACTAGACCTGGCAAAGGAGCATGTGACAGAGTGGATCGAGAAGTAATTGAGAGCATCCGTTAGGGATAGGTTTTTGGGGAAGAAATAGTGGGGATGATAGATGTGTTATATCGTGGGGCAACGCGAGGGTAACAGTTTTTAACTGAAGATTAGGTGAAGGTGTAATGAGTAGCAGACTTCGACAGGGATGTACCTTTGTCCCACAGCTATTGTTTTATTTGCAAATGCATAGAGGACCCTTTTATTGAAAGGTGGAGCAGACAATGTGCATTAGTGAGTGGAGAAAGAGAGTGGAGTTGGGAGGGTTGGCCAGTTCTAATAGAGAATGTAGATGAGACAACGTTTATGGTTAGGAGGGGATTTCAATGGACGCCCATAGGTGTGTCGTCCAAAAAGTTCGCAAGTGCAACAGGTATGAGAGTGAAATTAGAGAAGTCTATGGGAATGGGGTAGGAGCTTGGGTGGGGAGGGTTGAAGTGGGTTAGTGCAGTTGTGAGAGGCGGGTGACTTCATTAAAAATTTGTTGGTCTTATCTATGCAGAAATCTGGATGTGCATGTGTGAAAACTCGGTTAGGTAGGTTGACAGGATTCTGGTCGCTTGGGAGACATGAGGCCTTATCATTTGACCCTTGTGCAGTGTGCCCATAGTTATTAACGACCTTTATTGTATAGTAGATGGCACTTGGCAGCCGTGGTCCCTTTTAACTAGACTGTCATTGGTGAAACATACTTAGAAGGGTTTAAATTCTTGTTGGGTTCTGGCTGAGATTGGCATAAAAAGGTTGTGGTAATGTTAACTCTGCACAAGGGGCGTTGGGTTTGATGGATTTAAAGTGGAGGGTCAAATGTATCTTCATTAAGAGGGAGGTGATGAGGGAAGGTGTGGGTTGGGGTTGTTTGGTCAAGATACACTGTAGATTGAAACATATGTATACTGGAGTAGAGTTCAATGAGTGTGAAAAGTTTTGAGGGCTCTGGAAGGTAAAAAATAGGTAGCTGTGTAGGATTTTTAGTGGGGAGGGTAAGTGCACCGGTGGAGTTGATTTCCCCAAGTATACTGGGGGGAAGTATAATGGAGTAGGTTTCAGTAGGTTGAGGTTAACAACCACGTGGGCTTGACGTGATGTATCGCTTCTTGCATGGGAATTTTAACCGTCTGGTGGGTTTTATAAATTACTAAAAATTACATAACAGGATAGAACGGTGGTTGAGGGGTCTGTGGAAAATTTGTGGAGGGGAGGATTCGCCGTTTCCCAGTGGTGTATTTTTGTGAGGGTATTGGAAGGTCAGGGGATGTTGTGCAGGGTGCTTCATAGGATTGGGTAAAGGCATTTCTTTCTGCTGCGGTATTAAGTCTTTGATGTGAGAGGTGTGATGATAGTAATTTAAGGGCTGTTGGACATTAGGGTAGATCATATATACATATCGTGGGGAATGCAGAGGAAAGGGGTTAACGAGGTGAAGCGTCGGGTAATAGCGTTTACTTTTTATAAAACGTGACGAAACAGGATATTTATTATGGAAAGGTGGGAAAGGGGATTTTCTTCCCTTTCCAGTTGATTCAGAGAACGTTACATTACGGTTTTATTTGACTTGTATATCAGGAAGGGGGGTAGTATAGGGATGGTGTACGCTACTTGGGGAAGGAATGTCAGGGGTATGAAACGGGTTCGCCTCCTTGTGGTTGAACAGTTTGCTACGGAGTGTGTGATTTGTTGGGAGTGCGAGTTGTTGAAATAATGCATTTTTTCTAAAGTGTAATAAATATTATCAATGTTGTTATTGTCACCTGGTTAAGGTGACATTGTGTTATAACCTTATCTAACACACTTATGTTAATTTCTGATATTTCAGTGTAATGTGTCTTGTGTTATTGTGAAACACCGATGATTAAATATATACTTAAGGTTTATCCTTCGTGTATTGTAAGTATGTATATAAGCCTGTTTAGTATATAAACATCTTTGATTGTATCGTAGGGTATTTAGTGGGTAGAGTGTGGAATGGTGTGGTTTGGGAGGAATACCGCCATTATGGATTGGACTGGAGCCTTGCCAGTAGAGAATATTGTTACCTGTAACCATATGTGTCCTACCTATATATGTAGTTGTGCATAATTTAATGAACAATGTACTTGTCCATAATAATGTGCATCTCATACGTATTTTTAATAGTGGTACGTTTAGGTATTTGTAAATATAAATGTAAGCTATTGTTCTAGGTTGTTCTTGCTTATATTTTGTTACAGATTTTTCACAAGTTCATTATATATGATTTATGAACGATTTTTTTGATATTGTGTATAGCCAGGTGAAACTGGACAGTTTTCATTTGGGGGGGGGGTAGAAGTGTAAGCAATCTTTGCTCTTTTTTTATATTTTATTTAAAAAACAGCTACATCAGTACATAATTTCACGGAATATAAATAGGAACACATAAAAAGAGGATAAAAACATCAAAATCTCAGAGACCAATTGGCTTCTATAAACCTCTTCTGAAAAAAATGGAAAAACAATATACCCAATTTAACAGAGCACTAACCTATCATATAAATCACTTAAAAAACCAAAACAATGTTAACAACCAAGGCTCATCTTAGGAAATTTACTAAAGTCAAAATTTTAACAAAGGCTTCCAAAACAATATTTTAAAAAGGGTGACAAAAGAAAAAAACTGATTTTCACCATCAACCACACAACACAACAAAAAAAAAAAGGGGAAACCATGCATAAAGCATCCATGTAGAACAAACAAAACAGTATATATAAATATTTTTTGAATCACTATAAAACCTAATATACATAACCGGACCCCATAACCGATAATTTACACATAACCAAATTACATCAACCCCTTGAAAACATATGAACTCAAGAAGTGGGTCATTACAAGACAGGAACAAACTGCCACATACAATGACTAAACTTTCGCATGTTGCAACTTTCATGTGTCATCATTCAGACACAAACAAAAAGAACGGTAACAATAAGTAATCAAAGTATCAACGCAACAACGAGTTTCTCAAAACCTCCACAACCACACACCAGGGAAACCAAGAAACACTCCATACCAACAATTTCCGCCAACACTTTCCCTTCGCAACAACTCTCTATGATTCTCTCGTGCCCCCCAAAGACAGCCCTCTATTAACCCCACAGACTTAACAACTCAAACCAGTTTTAAATCCATAAAATAAAAGAACCTTAGTATAAAAACTTACCCTTCCGTACATTCACATTCATATTCACAGATTCAACGAGGATTTTTTCTAATGTTAACCTAAAACTCTAAAACCCTCTATAAAATCCTTCCAAACATTAACTTGATCCTCCCACATCCCACCTGTTTCCACAATTCCCTGTTACGAGACGTCGCGGACACATTCGTATACGATAAAATGTTATCGCAAGAAAACGCACGGCGCCTTTACCATACCAACATACCACATACAACCACACACACATTACACACCTCACTAACACACAACCCCAACAACCTCACTAAACACTAACCTAACCTAACCCCCTTTCCACCCAGGTCAATCATCAAACCTACGATATGTAGATATAGATCCCCAACCATTGAGGTAATCTAAAGCTCCTCTATGACTTTCCTTTCAAGAACCCGTAATAAAACCCGCCCAAGTCAAGACTTAAGCAACGCAGAAAACAAAAAAAAAACCACCAAAAACCAAAACCCCGCCACCACCCCACCCCACTTCTGCCCTCCCCCCACCCTCTGTAACCAACCTACCTAACCAAAACACCCCATGACATCTAAAACTAACCCTTCACAAAAATAAACGAAAACGTGAACGCGCGTGTCGTCCCCTCTAACAAACATTACAACAACCCCAAAACCCCCCACCACCCCACAAAAACCACCCCCCAACCCCCCCCCCCACCCTCTACTACCCTCCTGGTTTCTTAAATGAGCCCGTGATGGCAAGATTACCGTGCACAAAACGAAACAACGTCAAGAGTCACCCTAGGCTATAATTTCAGCTGCTAAATTCTAACTACCAAATGTTACTTCCATCCCAACGAGTACATGGGGAACAAAACCCCGCAACGAGGGCAAAAACGGCCCTTAAACCCACCAGTAACCAACATCAAAACCCATATTTTTGAATGTTTTTTTTTTTCCTTTTTCCTTGCCTTCCCTAACAACCAACAACAAGGTCCATATAACAATATCACATTCTCCCCCTCCTCAATTCAACGCTTTTTTTCCAATACAACTTCTTTTCTTCAACCTCATATATATACCTACCTGTATCCATATTTTCCCTTCCCGTTTCCCCTCTCCTTCCCTTTTCCCCCGCCATTCGAACGCCCCCCCCACGACGGATAAGACGCAATACCTCCCTTTTAAGACACACACATTTAGAAGACCCTCTGTCCTTAGATTACATCAAACCCAACCCACCCTGGCACACTGGTTAACAAACAACCGCTCTTCTTAACCAATCACAACTTTGATCCCCACAAAAATTTTAAAGACCCTTCCTCAAAATTCCAGCAATCGACGCCCCTGTAATTGGGATCACGAGCCGCAACATCACAGCAAAACCTTACTAACAATAAAACATTTACGACGACAAGCACAACGCCACTATCCTTTCTAACAACCATCTTGAGTTTTCCTCACGTGCCACAATCCCATGTCTTCCTTTAATATATCACAAATCTTTAGTCGAAACTTTCACAACATCTTCCATATAATTTCATAGACATCCTTTCACGAACGCAGAACAGTCGTATCATAACTACATAAACCTATTAATCCCGGCCAAAGTGTCCACGCCCTCAACCCCACTCTTACCCCGGGTACTGACAGTGTGTCAACCATTCTATAAAAGGGGTCCTCAAAACACGCAAATAAGATCTGTGACATGGGACAACCCCTTTCCTGAGACCTCTACCCAATCGAAAATTCCCTCCCCAATACCCATTATATTGTACCCTCATTTTTGCTCCCCTATACAACGTATTTACCCAATCAAACCTATTTCTCCCCATAACCTTATTGTCCTAAGTATAACCTGCAGTGCACGCCTTTCCACTCTATCATCAGGCGTCCTGCCAGTCCAAAGCCAGTAAAGCCGCCCCTTCCCCCCTATTTTGACTCCACAAAACTCTTCTCAGAATCTCGTGTCCCTTCAATCATCGACCTTTCCGGGAGCCCAAATTGCACCAATTTCCCGAAACGACCCTCCCCACTACACATTTAACCCTATTACATAAATATTTGCAAAAACCTTATAAGTCCTGCACATTACTATGATATTGCCCAATACTAACTCCCCCTTACCTTTCGGAACAGCACCACAACTGCTGTTGTCTGCTTATTCTTCCCATTACTCTTCTCCTTCATTTACAAGCTAAATAACCTTACCATGAAATTTTCCTATCAACAACCCAATGCTGTAAATAAAATTCCACCGGTAGACCATCAATACCCGGGTTTTTTACCTTCCTCATGCCCTCTAAAGCAATCCCTATATCCCCTGCAGTAATAATCCCACCCAAAGCCGTCCTATCACTATTACCCAAACTGCACGTTGCATATGAACACACCCTCTCTAACTCTGTCATCCACACACCCACTTGTCCAATACTTTTCATACCATCGTATCCGCATATCCACATATACCCTTCATATTTCTTATCTCCTGCAACTGCTCAAACAAAACACCCAGCGTCTCATTTACCTCTAATCTTGGAAGCCGGCAGCGCCTCACCTTTGCATTTGATGTCGCAACACCAAACAACGCAGCTTGTCCCTTCACTTCTGTCTAACCCTGCTTGGCACCCTTACCACTTGAAACCAATCATTTTGCAACGTTTGCAATCTCCCTTTTATGTCAACGACTCGGCCATGGAAAAAGCACTACACTATCCTCTAACCCAATAACAACCTCTCAATCGGTCATCTGAAATAATTTTGCAAGCCTATATTTTAAATTATTTACACAGTTTGCCCTCCTCCCCATAATACTTTCCTTATCCTTTTCTATAGCAGCTATGTCAAATCTCACCATGTTTACAATGTCATCACACCTTCCTAAGCTCTTTTCCATAAATAAAAAGCCCCGAACTCTAAACCTTCTCCATCACTCATCACACGTAATGGTCAATTTCCAATAAGTCCTATATATTTCTTCTAGCTCTTCCACCCTACTTCACCACTCACAGCCCTATGATCTGACATAACCACCTCAATGGTAATTAAAAGATTTCACAACAACACATTGAGAAGGATACACTCCTATCTAACCTCGCTGTGTACTCCCCTTCCTAACAAAGTATGTTCTGTCTCACCACCCGCCGCAAAGCTCAATGGACCCCTAAACGTCCCTCAGCAAATCCCTGATAGTTACAGACTTAATGTCCCTGCTCCTTTTGGGTTTTCCAAGTCACGCACCCTAATAATGCAATTCCATCACCTCCATTATATGCTACTTATCCAGAAGTGCACGCAGAAATAGACGAGATCCTTGCACCAAAATCCTTCTTACCTGCATGTTTTCTCACCTCAGGCGCATACACACTCACTAAAGATACACGCTTATCCTCCACCCGACCCCATCGACCATGCACCACACAGTAAAACACCCCCCCCTTACTTCACCCCTCACTTCTTCTGCAAAACAAACAGGCGCATCTCTTTTATTAAAATACCCACACCCTCCTTTTAAATGGTAGTTAGCAGGGTCATTACTTGATAACGGCTACGTCTAAGACTCTTAACCCCTCCTTTGAAAAGTATGTACCTGGCGGAACACAACGTCCACTCTATATTTTTAAGATACATACTCAACCATTCTCTCTTGTATTCTGCTACAAAAGGCCATTAAACAGTCATACACCGAAGGCCTTTAAGATTTCCACCCCTGCCTCTTCTCCTCACTCTTTTCACCACTAGAATTAGTATTTCTGTGTTTTATTTATCACAATACCTTTCTTTCCTTTTCCTCCCTCCCTTCTTCCGATGTCTCCTAGTCAATGACCTCCCCCATCGCCCCTCTACCCTCTCCTACCACCCCAGTCTGACTTCCCAGGCCTCTGCACTGGCGGGGGTCAGTACATCATCCGAGTCTGATGTAGCAGGCCCGTTCCTTGTTACAATCATGTCCACCAAAACTCATGGGTCTGGGGGAAGCCTCAGGTGAACCTCAACATCCACCTTACAATGATTTAATATTCGCACTGACTTCTTCAGTCACAGCATCAATCCCCAATTTCTTAATCGTCGACCAAAGCTGGAAATGATAACTCATGTGGAGAAATTTTCTCCAGGAGGGGGTATTCGGCCCCATTCCCAGCCCCTTCAAGACCCGAAGGGCCCAGCCCCGTACAGAAGGGGGCAAATATCTGGTTACTGCTTCAGTCCGAGTAATTGACCACCAGATGCATTACCAGTATGTGAACGTGGCTCGAAGCTCCGTGAGGTCCTGTGTTGCAAGTGTAGCTTAATAAAATACAGTTCATCTGCTCACCGTATTTTAGCAAGACAATTAAGAAAATCCTGGCTCCCACTTTATTACCAAAGTAAAAAGTGATAGTAGACAATTGTGTCTGATACTTAAGACAGCAAGAACCAAACTTTCTGCTTTGCTTCATCGAGGAATTGGCAAGGAAGCAAAAGCATGATTCAGCTTTTTCCTTTGTGCAAGAGCAGTAATGGCGTGGGGTGCTGTGGCGTCTTTCAGATTACTTTTGACTCTACTGAAGAGTTTACACTGACGCCAGGATAACCAACAAAGAACGATCTGCATTAGGTGTGAACAAAGTGACTCATAAAACACAATAAACAGCTTACGAAAGTGTGATGGAGCCTTCCTTTAGTGATAAGATTGTGAATAATAAAGACAAATCTTGTGGAACATAGTGTACCAGTAGTGCGTATTCCTAGACTATGGAAAGACGTGGAAATCCAAGGACAAACTTCAGCTTCCTATCAAGTCACCGAACTATTCGAAGTGTGAAGAACACACCATAGCTTCCACGCTGCAAGAGGCAAGGTAAGGTTACGAATTTTCTTGTAGTAATGTGGGACTTGCGCAGTTCGTGAGTCGCAAGGAGTTTGTAAACAACCTATAGTCGGCAGTAAGGTGCGGACTTTTGAGTCCAAACACAAGTAAGATAATTTGTCCAGGCAATCAGTGAATGAAATTGCTGACATAACACCCCCTAGGGGTAATATATAAACTTACAAATTATAAATCTTTACAGCCCGTTTCAGAGATGACTTCGACAGCTTCTTCAAGACCTCGTCTGAAGGGGCGGCTAGTGCATAGTTGGGATATATTGGGCCGGTCTTGAGGAGTGGGGCGATGGAGCTGTCCTTTCCTAAAGTTAAGTACAAACCCTTTAGCTGTAACATTTCTCTCAAATATTGGTCCTTACAAAACGGATACCAGGCCACACTGTGGTCCAAATATGTTTACTACAGTGGTACAAATAACCTAACGGCCTAGTTCCTATCAAAAACGCTGTAAAACTAGTGTTTTTACAAGTTAAATCAGTAGAAATGGTCCCCTCAGTCTCATCTCTACAGAGAATGGGCAGCCAAAGAAATCTGGGCAGGTCTCATGCAGCATTTTCACCACATAGAAAAACGGGAGGCTGAGTGCACTCTCACTTCCCAAAGAAAACGAGAGGGATGCAACCTTCTGCAGCCACTACTCCAACAAGAGAAGTGCTTGACTAAGACAACAAACAAGCAAGTGATGTCGGTTTTGTCTGGAGTGTATATACACAATAGTGTTTTATAAATGTTATATAGCACCGCGAAAATTACAGGAGACAAGAGTGGTTAAAGTTTGTTTCTTATAGGATATCTACTATGTTATTTAAAGGAACTTTTATATAAAGTGTACAGCTTTCAAATATATTAATAACAATGACTATATTATCATATGATGGTACAGTAAATTCATTCACGTGTGATTTACAATTATACAGTGACATTTATTGTGAATAAGGTGAATGAAGTGTATATAACGTTATTTACAGATTAATCATCAGTGCTCATGCTGACAACAGCAAACTCAAGCACATAAGCACCAGGCATAATTGTTCCATCTCTTACCCTATACATGTCATTGCAGCTAGAGGGTTAATAAGCTCTAGTAGTCACGAGTAGATGGTCTTAGACTGAGGTCGATCTAATTTGCTGACTTATAGCATAACAAAAACAATCAGGCTGTTTAATAGCAGTACAGTGATTTTTAAACATCTCTAAGGGGTGAGTGCATTAGAATTTTTCAGTATACCATTAAAATGGCTTGTTGTTAAACTCAGTTTCAGTCTTTACAGACTAACGACTTACGCACAATTATAAAATCTTAAATTTGCAGTCTGTATAGGATTATCTCAGATACAAACATAGATTTTAGATGTATCTTGAGGTAAATTTGAATTACTTGCACACGTCTATGGAAATCAATTAATTCAAAGACTATACACCTTATGAAAATAAATAATCCCTAATGAAACAGATCCAATCTGAGGATTGCAAATAAAAAACTGGTTATTGGATAACTTATTAGTAATCAACAGTAAGTGGACAGAAGAGTAACCAGGCTAACTCTGCTCGTCAAAACTCACTGCTAACTAAATGGTTCAAACACCATGTTAATAGAAAATTACACCCTGTAACTACAACAAGTGCACGCATTACCTAAAGCTTACTACATTGTCATTACCTTATTTGTTTTCCAAGGTCATATTCATGAAGAAAATTCATTAGGGTGGCTCTACTTCAATCATATAAAATTCACGAACATGACATATGACGAAATGCTAAGATCTAAATTAACTTATGGAATGTCTTGTAAGGGAGAACCTATGAACGATTAAGAGTCATTTCGTGGTTAATAGGCCAATTATCAAATAGCCTTACGTGTCTTAGCAAGACCAATTATTTATGTTAGATATTTTATTAAAACAAAATACAATACATTAAATAGAATAAAAGAACAACATTTTATCAGGTCTTATCACAAATTATAACATTTCATTAACAAAGCACACAGACTTTACTATTGTGGCTAACACAAACTGTCCCAAATCTCTAATTAATCCCCAATACATCTTTATTATTATTTAAAGTAGCATCAACAGCACATAAAAATATTGCAAAAAGGCTTTATCAGGCAATCAATGTAATAAACTTTCCATCGGCCCAATAAGGAATACCACATACAGATATTAATTATCATCATGTAACAAAAAGTATCTAATGAACACACCAACAAATACGAAAGTAAGGAGAGAATTGATACGTACTACGACAACAAAACGTAAAACAGCAATATTCTCTACTATGACTGAACGTCATAGAGGTACAAACTCAAAAAGGGCACGAGTATCTTACAGTTACCGTATCCCACTGCAAACTAAAACCAACTAAAACCCCCTTCCTAGATCTAGAACCCCCCCTTCCCGCAACACAGCTATCAATTGCATTATCCAAAGTAAGGAATCTTGATATAGACATCAAGAAAGAATAAAGCATAAAACACAATGATACACTCTGTTTCCTAAACTTGTATGTAAAAGGATAGAACTGCCTCTCGGCTTACAAAACAAACTGCAAGTGCAAAAAATACATTATGTAAATATAGAACAGTTGATTTCTAACATGGATTAGAAAGTATTTGTCCTATAGTCAAATTACATTAACAAGATTTCCACGACAAAACGGTGCTGTACAATATAAGGTAATCACACCTACACACAAAGTATTGACGATCGGTTTTAAATAGTCAGAACACGAACACACTATACTTATTAAAGAACTTGTCTAACTTGGTGAAATACAAATGGCAAGCACACTTGGTTAAGTATATAGACTGCATAATAACGTGTTAAAAAACCAAACACACACAATAACATCAAACACACAATCATCACTCATACACCAACGTAGAACATAGTATTAATGAATCGACGTCGAAACATCCAACTTACATGCAATATCATATATTACATGTAATAGGAAAAACACGTCTATACAAATACCAATACTGGTATACACGAATAAAAAGGCATCACATTGGAGACATACATACAACATTGGAGACATCTATCAACATAAGAGACATACATACAATTAAACGCAGCTGACCAGCCCTAAGATTACCCACGAACATACACAAATTATCTCAATCCTTTAACTCTAACGCTCTGTATGCAGACGGGAAAATCTTCTACCATCTCCCCTCAATACAACTGATTTCTACACTTAGTTCTAGAATTGTTCCCCGCGAAAACCCCGATTCTGCTATTACCTTCAACATCCCCCCCCCCCCCAAAAACGTTTCTCCATTACCGAATAGATCCCTCAATAAGTCTGTTAGGCCACTGACACATAGCCTTCCCCTTTCCGGTTCCCACATCTTTGGCCCTTCTAATAACGAGTTCCAGTCTCCTCCTACTAGTGTCCAACTATCCGGTAATGCCCGTAATTAAAAACACAAGGTTTATCGCACACAAACTCCTGCTTCACCTGTACTTATTCTCTGCAGGTGCATACACTCTACAATGTATATCTCCTGCTGTTCAATCCCCCAACCCTCCACCCCCAACAAAACCCTCCCACCTCCATTCTCTCTACAAAACAAAATGGCTTGCCTTGCCCTAATTAATTTACCCACACCTCCTTTAAACAAAAAACGGGCAGATGGCAGTGGTTACCACCTTAAAAAACCCAGCCACCTTCCCGCCTTAAAAATTATGCACCTGACATAACTAACAAACTCCTCTCTAGATTTATTTCAGGAACGATCTAAAAAAAAACCATCTCCTATTTTACAATATTAACTAACCATTTCTCGTTTATTTCATTCACCAGACCCGCTTAAAGTTTCCAATACCCTGCCTCCCTCTCCTCCACACAGTTCCAAGGGCCACCAGACTTGAAGCTTTCTTCACTTGTCACCTTCACACTTCCCTTCCCCCCTCCCCCCCATTTCTTTCGGTGCCCTTTCTGTCGTGGCGCCATACTACCTTCTTCCCCCTTCCACCCAGACTGCTTCCCAAGAGCTGTTGCCTGGCATTGTAGACATCACCTGATTCCGACACAGCAGCCGTCTTTTCCCCTCATGACGATCTCATCCTCCAAAGCTGTCTGGAAATGCCTTCAGCTCGTCGTCTACTGTCCCGCGCAGGTGCTATCCGCCTCCTCAGGGTGGTGACAAGGACTTCAACACCTCGGCAACTCTTCCACAAGCCCCAGCACTTCTCCTGCCTCTGGGTAGTCATCGGGGCCATTAACTGGTCCCAGGGCCTCACTCCACTCCAACACCACATGCGCCTCATCCACTATCTCGTCCAATAGACGACCACACGGCCTCCTTGGACCTTTTCTTTGTTCCTCGTCTCCCTCCTCTCTTGCAGAACAGATGCCTTCTCCATACCACTGGGCAGGCACCGTTGCTGGTTCCCACACAACCGCTGCTATGTGAACAATTCCATACACGGGCATGTCATCTTTTCGCCCGGCAACGAAACCATGACCTGCGTCTGAAGTCCTGTAGTACACGTAGGATGGTATGGGGTGGCACAATGTCATTTTTATCGGTTAAAGAGGTACCTTCCAGCAGACCCCGCTAGGCCTCCATCACCCATGTACTGTCTGGGCCAAATTAACCTAGTCCCATATTGTTTCAAAACTATCTCCTCTAAATATATCTGCCTTAATTCCACCTCGAAAGGGAATTATTACAAAGCTTATTGCATGTGTAATGCCTGATACATCAATCATCCTCACCACATTCATTGCCTGAACTGCGTAGACGGCGGTTGTGCATCTGCACCCCCTCTGCTGTTTTCAGTCAGGCGAGCTCTCATAGACAACAACATGACATGTGTGGCGCTTGAATGTACGGCATAGTGGCGAATACCGTCAGTTTAAATGATTTAATGACTTAACCATACAGATTGCGAAAAGGACTTGGGGGTTTGATGAGCACAACCTTAACACCACAGACAGCAATGCCTAAGCGTACGATTAAGGCAAAATAGATTACTGGGATTTATTATCAAGAAGTGTAAGCAAAAACAGAAGTCCAGAGGTAATACTGCAGCTTTATACATCATTAGTAAGGACCAACGAGATTATGCACGCCCTAGTTACTGGTCTCCGTATTAGCACATAAATGGACATACATTCGTTTTAGAAAATATTCAGAGCGTAGGTTGACAAATTAATACATACAGTAGAAATCTTACCTTAGAAGAAAGATTGAAGACAGGTCTAAGTTACATTCACTTGTTAGACTAGAATGAGGGGAGACCCATCGAAGTGTATTAGTGGAAGATAGGTATTAATAAAGGGGATATTACCAAGGTCTTGGGATATCTCTCCAAGAGAGAACCCGCAGTAATGGATTTAAATTTAGATAAGTTTAGATTTAAGAAAGGACAAGAAAGTATTGGTTTGGAAATAGGTAGTTGATGAGTGAACAGTCTACCTAGTTGGGTTATTGAGGCTAGGACTTTTGGGTTAGTTTTCAATCTAGTTGTATGAACATGATGTGGGAGGGTAGGTTGGAGTGATTTTTCACATCATAGCTTATTTCTTTTTCTTCTTTCTGGGTGGCATTGAAAAATTGGGCAAATGTTTTTGTTAGGATGGGATGAAGTTGTAAAGGACCCCCTCCTAGTAATGGGCCACAGCCTCTCCGCAGTGATCCTCCTTCTTATGTTCTTTTGTCCTTATGTTTGAGCTCTTCGTGGGGGGGCGATTTCCCCCTCAACGGCACAATGTTGCGACCCGATGATCATCAGAGAGACATATGAATACAGGAACTGACGAGGTATATGTTGTAAAGGGCCACTGAATGGGGCCTCTTCAGAATCTTCCTTAAGGTTGAATTCGCGACGGCTGTAAATATGAGTCGTTGGTGACAAATTTCCAGGGATGTGAGTCTAGGATGCAACTCCTTCCTCCTGGCAGTAAGAGTGCGTCTCATAGACGTCTCTCGGACATTTAAACGACGATGGGTGAATTGGCGCAAGGCGTAACCCCTTTGAGGCAGACGAGGCTGAACAAAGAATGTGAGGAGAGAGGCGTAGGGGTACCCATGCATTATTCTGTCTGGCAAACGCCCAGGGAAGGGCAAGTGGGGTTGGGCAGGGTGCATACATGGTACTGGGGTCAGGAGGCACGATCCTGTCTCCTCAACAATGACACTGAGCACCCAATCCCGTCTTACGATTGTGATGAAGGAGTTTCCGGACCCAGATTCTTGTGACTTATGCTGGACAACGATGTACGTTCAGGTTGTGTGGGGAGTATATCACATGGCGGCGACGTGTGTGCAACAGAGTAGGGGAATGGTGCAGACTTGGAGAGCACCATGTTACAGGTGTTGGATGCTTCGTGGATCGGTCCCCACGGCAAACGAAGAGTCCCCCGACATCGTGTGGAAGATATAGTTGAAGATTTCCCTTGTGTGAATGATGAGTGTTGCCAAGTGTTGTGTGTTGAGCTAGAAATTGCCACATTGCCGGTGACGGGGGCGGAAGTGCTTGTGTCAGCGGAGGTGATGGTGCTGGTGGAAAGAGCCTGGATGCGGTTTAGAAAACTTAACTCCACCTGGGAGGATGATGACTCAGTACGGGAGAACGTCTCCTTGAGTTGCAAGAAAAGAGTGTCGTGGACATGCATAGGAAGGAAGGAGGAGATCAGGCAGGCACAGAGAGGTGTTGTTCCTGTGTTTCTGTGCAACATGAAATGGTAGAGGTTGGAGGTTCATTGCGAGGAAACCTCCGAAGACAACATTGTGGTGGCGGTGTTCAGATTAAAGAGCAGGCGGTGTCAGACTCAGATGACGTCCTGATGCCGGCGTCAGAGGTTTGGGAGGAAGGACGAATCGATCTCGAGGTAGCCAGGATAAGAGACATCAAAAGAAGGGGGGGGGGCGGGGTGTATGGTGTGAAGTCATGTGTTGGCCCCTTGGGCAGGAGGCCTGGGAAGAGAAGTGGAATAAGGGGAAGGAATTTAAGGCCTTAGTGTAATGACTGTGAATGTGAATGGACTGTGTCATAGTGTGAAGAGAGAATGTTTTCGTATGCTCGTGTGTAAATATAGAGAGGATGTAGTGATTCTACAGAACATAATTTCAGGAGGGAAGAGTGCTGGAGGTGGCAAGGTTTAAGTAGACTTCTGCCCTCTGCAACTGCATGACCTGACAGGTGGTGGAGGGTTTACTGATAAAGCGTGGGAGGTGTTGCATGTGGATGGGTGGTGAATGGGAACAATGGTAAACCTTTGACGTTGTGTATTGCAACCAGCAGAAACGATGTGAACGTAAAGCAGGATTTTGTATGTGATGACCCTAGTTTATCTCCTTACAGGCGGTTTACCCCTTTCAGTGGCCCATCGTTTGTTGGCGGGAATTGAGTTATTAGGAGGGCTATGGTGGAACCACATTGGGGGCGGGGCACATATAGGCAGGCTTCCGAAATCTCTTGGTGGAGGTTCAGTTGAGGGATGTGGTAGGTGGGGGGCGATTGGGAGGTAGAGCATACTTTCGTAAGGAGGGGTTATTGCGGCTAGGTTAGATAGGTGTACATATCTCATTGCATTTTGTCAAAGTTGCGTGAAATCCAGACGAGGTTCCAAGTGGTGAGGATAAAGGCGGGTGGAAAGAGGTGTTATGGGGCAATAGAGCCCGTCGTCGTGTGTATTGCGTATGGCAAAAAATAACGACAGCAGTCAAGGGCTATTCCATGGTTGAGGTTTCATGAATAGGTGGGTGTGTATAGGTGGGTCAGGTTATACAAAATACAGATGGGAAGGGCGTTTTGTGGATAAGTTGGTTTGAGCAGTAATTGACAAGGGGGAGGTGTAGGAGCTGGGGATTAAGAACATGGTTGGGAGTGCGAATGTCGTTGGGAAACAGTGATAGGATGTCACCTGGGTGGGGAAATAAGTGAAGAGAAAATAAGGAGGCTTTAAGTGAAATTGCGAAAGGGCGGAAAGGCGAACGGGAATCGATGAACTACCAGCAATAAATCTACCAAAACAGGATTGGGAGCTAATGAGGTTTTTTTTTGGTAATGTTATAAAATTTTGAAGAAGAGGGGCAATTGAAGGAGAAAAGCAGGCAAACGGGCTTGTAGTAGTTTTGGTACCGAAGGTAAGAAGGCAGAATAACTTTAGGCAGTACTGGGCAATCTCGTTGTTATATTGCGCTGATTATAAGTGTTTGCTAAGATTTTTAGGAAATAGGTTAAAGTGCTTAGTAGGGCGGGTCGTATCGTACACACAGTTTTGGGTTGCCAGGGAGGTCTATATGGGAGGGGCATGGGTTATCTATGGGATTTCGTGGGAGAAAAAGGGGGGGAAAGGGAGGCGTCGTTGCACTAGACCTGGCAAAGGAGCATGTGACAGAGTGGATCGAGAAGTAATTGAGAGCATCCGTTAGGGATAGGTTTTTGGGGAAGAAATAGTGGGGATGATAGATGTGTTATATCGTGGGGCAACGCGAGGGTAACAGTTTTTAACTGAAGATTAGGTGAAGGTGTAATGAGTAGCAGACTTCGACAGGGATGTACCTTTGTCCCACAGCTATTGTTTTATTTGCAAATGCATAGAGGACCCTTTTATTGAAAGGTGGAGCAGACAATGTGCATTAGTGAGTGGAGAAAGAGAGTGGAGTTGGGAGGGTTGGCCAGTTCTAATAGAGAATGTAGATGAGACAACGTTTATGGTTAGGAGGGGATTTCAATGGACGCCCATAGGTGTGTCGTCCAAAAAGTTCGCAAGTGCAACAGGTATGAGAGTGAAATTAGAGAAGTCTATGGGAATGGGGTAGGAGCTTGGGTGGGGAGGGTTGAAGTGGGTTAGTGCAGTTGTGAGAGGCGGGTGACTTCATTAAAAATTTGTTGGTCTTATCTATGCAGAAATCTGGATGTGCATGTGTGAAAACTCGGTTAGGTAGGTTGACAGGATTCTGGTCGCTTGGGAGACATGAGGCCTTATCATTTGACCCTTGTGCAGTGTGCCCATAGTTATTAACGACCTTTATTGTATAGTAGATGGCACTTGGCAGCCGTGGTCCCTTTTAACTAGACTGTCATTGGTGAAACATACTTAGAAGGGTTTAAATTCTTGTTGGGTTCTGGCTGAGATTGGCATAAAAAGGTTGTGGTAATGTTAACTCTGCACAAGGGGCGTTGGGTTTGATGGATTTAAAGTGGAGGGTCAAATGTATCTTCATTAAGAGGGAGGTGATGAGGGAAGGTGTGGGTTGGGGTTGTTTGGTCAAGATACACTGTAGATTGAAACATATGTATACTGGAGTAGAGTTCAATGAGTGTGAAAAGTTTTGAGGGCTCTGGAAGGTAAAAAATAGGTAGCTGTGTAGGATTTTTAGTGGGGAGGGTAAGTGCACCGGTGGAGTTGATTTCCCCAAGTATACTGGGGGGAAGTATAATGGAGTAGGTTTCAGTAGGTTGAGGTTAACAACCACGTGGGCTTGACGTGATGTATCGCTTCTTGCATGGGAATTTTAACCGTCTGGTGGGTTTTATAAATTACTAAAAATTACATAACAGGATAGAACGGTGGTTGAGGGGTCTGTGGAAAATTTGTGGAGGGGAGGATTCGCCGTTTCCCAGTGGTGTATTTTTGTGAGGGTATTGGAAGGTCAGGGGATGTTGTGCAGGGTGCTTCATAGGATTGGGTAAAGGCATTTCTTTCTGCTGCGGTATTAAGTCTTTGATGTGAGAGGTGTGATGATAGTAATTTAAGGGCTGTTGGACATTAGGGTAGATCATATATACATATCGTGGGGAATGCAGAGGAAAGGGGTTAACGAGGTGAAGCGTCGGGTAATAGCGTTTACTTTTTATAAAACGTGACGAAACAGGATATTTATTATGGAAAGGTGGGAAAGGGGATTTTCTTCCCTTTCCAGTTGATTCAGAGAACGTTACATTACGGTTTTATTTGACTTGTATATCAGGAAGGGGGGTAGTATAGGGATGGTGTACGCTACTTGGGGAAGGAATGTCAGGGGTATGAAACGGGTTCGCCTCCTTGTGGTTGAACAGTTTGCTACGGAGTGTGTGATTTGTTGGGAGTGCGAGTTGTTGAAATAATGCATTTTTTCTAAAGTGTAATAAATATTATCAATGTTGTTATTGTCACCTGGTTAAGGTGACATTGTGTTATAACCTTATCTAACACACTTATGTTAATTTCTGATATTTCAGTGTAATGTGTCTTGTGTTATTGTGAAACACCGATGATTAAATATATACTTAAGGTTTATCCTTCGTGTATTGTAAGTATGTATATAAGCCTGTTTAGTATATAAACATCTTTGATTGTATCGTAGGGTATTTAGTGGGTAGAGTGTGGAATGGTGTGGTTTGGGAGGAATACCGCCATTATGGATTGGACTGGAGCCTTGCCAGTAGAGAATATTGTTACCTGTAACCATATGTGTCCTACCTATATATGTAGTTGTGCATAATTTAATGAACAATGTACTTGTCCATAATAATGTGCATCTCATACGTATTTTTAATAGTGGTACGTTTAGGTATTTGTAAATATAAATGTAAGCTATTGTTCTAGGTTGTTCTTGCTTATATTTTGTTACAGATTTTTCACAAGTTCATTATATATGATTTATGAACGATTTTTTTGATATTGTGTATAGCCAGGTGAAACTGGACAGTTTTCATTTGGGGGGGGGGTAGAAGTGTAAGCAATCTTTGCTCTTTTTTTATATTTTATTTAAAAAACAGCTACATCAGTACATAATTTCACGGAATATAAATAGGAACACATAAAAAGAGGATAAAAACATCAAAATCTCAGAGACCAATTGGCTTCTATAAACCTCTTCTGAAAAAAATGGAAAAACAATATACCCAATTTAACAGAGCACTAACCTATCATATAAATCACTTAAAAAACCAAAACAATGTTAACAACCAAGGCTCATCTTAGGAAATTTACTAAAGTCAAAATTTTAACAAAGGCTTCCAAAACAATATTTTAAAAAGGGTGACAAAAGAAAAAAACTGATTTTCACCATCAACCACACAACACAACAAAAAAAAAAAGGGGAAACCATGCATAAAGCATCCATGTAGAACAAACAAAACAGTATATATAAATATTTTTTGAATCACTATAAAACCTAATATACATAACCGGACCCCATAACCGATAATTTACACATAACCAAATTACATCAACCCCTTGAAAACATATGAACTCAAGAAGTGGGTCATTACAAGACAGGAACAAACTGCCACATACAATGACTAAACTTTCGCATGTTGCAACTTTCATGTGTCATCATTCAGACACAAACAAAAAGAACGGTAACAATAAGTAATCAAAGTATCAACGCAACAACGAGTTTCTCAAAACCTCCACAACCACACACCAGGGAAACCAAGAAACACTCCATACCAACAATTTCCGCCAACACTTTCCCTTCGCAACAACTCTCTATGATTCTCTCGTGCCCCCCAAAGACAGCCCTCTATTAACCCCACAGACTTAACAACTCAAACCAGTTTTAAATCCATAAAATAAAAGAACCTTAGTATAAAAACTTACCCTTCCGTACATTCACATTCATATTCACAGATTCAACGAGGATTTTTTCTAATGTTAACCTAAAACTCTAAAACCCTCTATAAAATCCTTCCAAACATTAACTTGATCCTCCCACATCCCACCTGTTTCCACAATTCCCTGTTACGAGACGTCGCGGACACATTCGTATACGATAAAATGTTATCGCAAGAAAACGCACGGCGCCTTTACCATACCAACATACCACATACAACCACACACACATTACACACCTCACTAACACACAACCCCAACAACCTCACTAAACACTAACCTAACCTAACCCCCTTTCCACCCAGGTCAATCATCAAACCTACGATATGTAGATATAGATCCCCAACCATTGAGGTAATCTAAAGCTCCTCTATGACTTTCCTTTCAAGAACCCGTAATAAAACCCGCCCAAGTCAAGACTTAAGCAACGCAGAAAACAAAAAAAAAACCACCAAAAACCAAAACCCCGCCACCACCCCACCCCACTTCTGCCCTCCCCCCACCCTCTGTAACCAACCTACCTAACCAAAACACCCCATGACATCTAAAACTAACCCTTCACAAAAATAAACGAAAACGTGAACGCGCGTGTCGTCCCCTCTAACAAACATTACAACAACCCCAAAACCCCCCACCACCCCACAAAAACCACCCCCCAACCCCCCCCCCCACCCTCTACTACCCTCCTGGTTTCTTAAATGAGCCCGTGATGGCAAGATTACCGTGCACAAAACGAAACAACGTCAAGAGTCACCCTAGGCTATAATTTCAGCTGCTAAATTCTAACTACCAAATGTTACTTCCATCCCAACGAGTACATGGGGAACAAAACCCCGCAACGAGGGCAAAAACGGCCCTTAAACCCACCAGTAACCAACATCAAAACCCATATTTTTGAATGTTTTTTTTTTTCCTTTTTCCTTGCCTTCCCTAACAACCAACAACAAGGTCCATATAACAATATCACATTCTCCCCCTCCTCAATTCAACGCTTTTTTTCCAATACAACTTCTTTTCTTCAACCTCATATATATACCTACCTGTATCCATATTTTCCCTTCCCGTTTCCCCTCTCCTTCCCTTTTCCCCCGCCATTCGAACGCCCCCCCCACGACGGATAAGACGCAATACCTCCCTTTTAAGACACACACATTTAGAAGACCCTCTGTCCTTAGATTACATCAAACCCAACCCACCCTGGCACACTGGTTAACAAACAACCGCTCTTCTTAACCAATCACAACTTTGATCCCCACAAAAATTTTAAAGACCCTTCCTCAAAATTCCAGCAATCGACGCCCCTGTAATTGGGATCACGAGCCGCAACATCACAGCAAAACCTTACTAACAATAAAACATTTACGACGACAAGCACAACGCCACTATCCTTTCTAACAACCATCTTGAGTTTTCCTCACGTGCCACAATCCCATGTCTTCCTTTAATATATCACAAATCTTTAGTCGAAACTTTCACAACATCTTCCATATAATTTCATAGACATCCTTTCACGAACGCAGAACAGTCGTATCATAACTACATAAACCTATTAATCCCGGCCAAAGTGTCCACGCCCTCAACCCCCACTCTTACCCCGGTACTGACAGTGTGTCAACCATTCTATAAAAGGGGTCCTCAAAACACGCAAATAAGATCTGTGACATGGGACAACCCCTTTCCTGAGACCTCTACCCAATCGAAAATTCCCTCCCCAATACCCATTATATTGTACCCTCATTTTTGCTCCCCTATACAACGTATTTACCCAATCAAACCTATTTCTCCCCATAACCTTATTGTCCTAAGTATAACCTGCAGTGCACGCCTTTCCACTCTATCATAGGCTGCCTGCCAGTCCAAAGCCAGTAAAGCCGCCCCTTCCCCCCTATTTTGACTCCACAAAACTCTTCTCAGAATCTCGTGTCCCTTCAATCATCGACCTTTCCGGGAGCCCAAATTGCACCAATTTCCCGAAACGACCCTCCCCACTACACATTTAACCCTATTACATAAATATTTGCAAAAACCTTATAAGTCCTGCACATTACTATGATATTGCCCAATACTAACTCCCCCTTACCTTTCGGAACAGCACCACAACTGCTGTTGTCTGCTTATTCTTCCCATTACTCTTCTCCTTCATTTACAAGCTAAATAACCTTACCATGAAATTTTCCTATCAACAACCCAATGCTGTAAATAAAATTCCACCGGTAGACCATCAATACCCGGGTTTTTTACCTTCCTCATGCCCTCTAAAGCAATCCCTATATCCCCCTGCAGTAATAAACCCACCCAAAGCCGTCCTATCACTATTACCCAAACTGCACGTTGCATATGAACACACCCTCTCTAACTCTGTCATCCACACACCCACTTGTCCAATACTTTTCATACCATCGTATCCGCATATCCACATATACCCTTCAGTATTTCTTATCTCCTAAAAAAAAATAAATTAAATAAAAACCCGCGCGGGCTGGGTTTGAGACTCTAGATCGGGGGTTCAATCCCGGGCCCGGGGGGAGGGTTTTTATTTGAAATCGGTCTTACGATTTTTGAGTCATGTTGAGGAGTGAAGGGATTGAGCTAGAGTTCGTCACGGCCACGCTAGTGGAGATTTCCCCCTGTAAAAACTTGCATTTGTGGTCACAGGGGGCCTGTGCAAATTTTTCCCTATGGTGTAGAAATATACCTGTTGGATGAATCTTATTGGGCTAGTGGTCTGGGCAAAACACGCGGGCTGGGTTTTGGTCTATACCGCGGGTTCACCCCGGGCCCGGGGGTATGGTTTTTTTTGCATCTGTATTAGATTTTTTTTGGTCTTTACCACCCTTTTGAGGAAAAACCCCATCTAAATTTTTTTTAAAAAAGATCTACCAAACCCTTGGGAAAAATTAAAACCTGTAAAACGGCCGGTACCCCCCCTTAATAAAAAGAAGTTCCATCCCCACAGCCTCCCCAAAGACACTAATAAAGACCCTAAACAGGCCACCTAAGAAAAAGGGGAAAAATATCCAGTCCTCTGGGTTCCACATCTCCCCTCTTAACTACACAATTCCAATCACCCCCCAAAAATCCCCCGAGGGGTACATGCGTAGGAAGTACACAAGTTCCTCCTGAAAAAACCTCTTACTTTCACTTCACTTTGTGGAGTTACACACACAAACCACTCTCTCTCCCATCCCCCACCCTTTACATGAATACTCCCCCCCCTCCCTCCCTCTTTCCTGTGCAATAAAATGGGTTTGCCTCCCTGATAAACAACCCTTTCCCCCTTTTTTAAAACGCTCAAACAGTAACAATAAGCCTGGTTTCCCAGGCACCACAATTCACGCCCAATTTTAAAATTGTGTTCCTGAAAAAAAAGCCAAGTCAAACCTTGATCTATTCAAAAACTTGGGGAAGTCTCAGTTTTATACCCTCCAAACCTTAAATATTTATTGTTACACCCCTGAGGCCGGTTAAGGCTTCCCCCCCCCACCTCATTTCAAGACCTTCCCTTTCTGACCATTCCCTTGGGCTTCCTTGCCACATTCCCCCTCCTTCCCAAACCACCCCCTTCTTTGGGGCCCCTCTCTAAGAGCCTCTGGGTACCATAAACCCCCCTGCCTTTTTCCCTGGCCTTTGCGCCGTATCAAAAATCGCTGAATCGACCCGCCGCCCTTTTCCTCGTTGTTCCTCTGTCTCCAAATCTTGGGCCGGGGGTCCCAATGGCTTCCAACCCCTACCCCCCCCTGAATTCGCATCCTGTCCCCCAGGCACCCCTGTCAACACAGGTGCCCCTGCCTCCCTCCTCCCCCACAAACCCCCTTCCCCCCCCGATCCCAGGTTCCTGCTCGCCCGTGACTACCACCTCTGTAGACTGTAAAATAGCCTGTAACACAGTCGCCACCCTCCTCGAAGCTTTTACTTTTTCGTTTTCTTGCCTCTCACTCGCAACTGACGTCAATTTGGGTGGGGATTCTGAAACACCCGTCCCCTTTCCCCATTCCCCAGGAGGGCCCCCCTCCTCCAACTCCTTTGCGGGACATGGGCCTAATCCTTGCCCCCATTCTTCCCCAGGCTCGTTTTTTTCATGTGCAGGTGCTCCGCTCTTTTGGCCCCGGAGCCAATTTTTGTTTTCCACAATCTGCCCCATATGGTCAAATTACCACCATAGGATGACCCTCTGCCCCCAAAGTCCCCATTACCTGGGTTTTAAACTCTCGAGATTATGTACGGGGTATCTTGGATTGAAAGTCCCTCGAAAAACCTGTCAAGCTCCTTTTACCCTTTTCCAGGTTGGGAGATGTACAGTCCCATATCTTTTGAAAACACTTCTGATATCTGCTCTATAGCCCAAAAGGCGCGTTGTGGGGCTTGCCCCGAATAATGTCTTGATACTCCCTCAACCGCCCCACTGCCCGGGGTTACGTTAATGCTGAATCTTGGGAAAGTCCGCCAACCTCGTACACTTGGCTGTTGCACTTTTCCCAATATTCTATAAACACCATTAGTGCCACTCCCAAAAAATCCTCGTCTTGATGCCGTTTTTTTTATAATTTTGGGTATAACCCAAAGACTGACGTAGGAGTTAAAACCCCATAATGGTTCAATGCCCACAGTTTTCACTCTCCAGCACCACCTAGCGCCATATTGTTTTTTTGGTAGCTTTGCCGGGGAAACGAAGGGGGTGCAAACGGACCGCACTCTTCATCTAGGAGCGAAACGGGGTTTTGATTTGGTGACAGCAAACAGTTATGGCATGTGGGGGGGGGGTTTAAAGCGGGGGCA